>LXKZ01000254.1:0-74228 GCA_001856765.1 Endoconidiophora polonica | reverse complement strand
TGTTCGAGGACTTCCTCCTCCTTGCGCTTTTCTTCAACTACAGGCATGTTTTCGGTCAGGGTGGGCATCTCAGCAACCTTGGCCTTCGCCGGGCGACCTCTCTTTTTTGGAGGTTGCTTCTCTTCTTGTTCCAGGACTTCCTCCTCCTTGCTCTTTTCTTCAACTACAGACTTGTTTTCGGTCAGGGCGGGCATCTCAGCAACCTTGGCCTTCGCCGGGCGACCTCTTTTTTTGGGGGGTTGCTTCCCTTCTTGTTCCAGGACTTCCTCCTCCTCACTCTCTTCTTCAACTACAGGCCTGTTTTCAGTCAGGGCGGGCATCTCAGCAACCTTGGCCTTCGCCGGGCGACCTCTCTTTTTTGGAGGTTGCTTCTCTTCTTGTTTCAGGACTTCCTCCTCCTCGCTCTTTTCTTCAACTACAGGCTTAGGCTTAGGGGGCCGACCACGCTTTTTTGGGAGAGCTTTATCAGCCTCCTCAGGGGCTGCTTTATCAGCTTTCTTAGCAGCAGTGGGTTTCTTGTGAGTCTTATTTTTGGGCTTTGTTAGTCAAGAAGGGCAATTAAAAAAATAGCATGCCGGTAGCTTACCTCTTCCTCATCCTTGGCCGCTTTCTTTTTGCTAGCGCGGCCACGGATGCCAGTCATGCCAGGCTTGTTGAACTCAGGGTCCTGTATCGAGAATTAGCATTTGCTCAAAAATGGCGACTTAGTAGACCACCAGTCTATAATATCATTGGCCTCATGAAATATACTTACACCCTTAAAATCCTCAGGGTCAATGTGGCCCTGCTTCACGCAACGCTCAATCTTCGCTCGGAGATCTCCGTCTCTATAGCTTGGTTAGTATTTTGGTGCTACAAGTATCATTACATGATAAATCAACGAGTCATTCACAACTTACTCCATCTCGTCAAACCCATCAAGGGCATCCATGTTGAGATTGTCACCGTCGGTGCATGCGCCTTGAACATGCGCTAATTGGGCGCCAGACACACAGCCCCTAAATGACAAGTTAGTATCCGATAGACATACACCCCGACTGATGGAGAAATGGAACCTACCAGTGCTTCCACTTCCAGGCGCCGCGACCCTCCATCTCGACCCAGGTGCCGAAACGGAGATCGCCCTTCATCAACTTGATGGCCTCCTTCTTGCACTGCCCATCAACGCAGCCTGCCCGGTTGTTGGGCGATACCTCTAAATATCAAAATGACACATGTTAGATGACGTGGATTGACGGAGAACTAAACATCATACTAACCAACGCGATATTGCGGCATCGTGGATAGTGTCAAAAGTGATAGGAGGGTTTTGGATATAGGCAGAAACACAGCAGATTTGATCTTGAAGAAATGGTGATTTTTGCAGCCGTATCAACCGATCAATCATACAGTATTTCTTTTCTTTTCTTTGGCTCCTAAATTTAATGCAAGATCACGGGATGAATATGAACCTGCCAACACGCGCTTATCTCTCCAAAGCCTTGTCTGGAGTTCTAGACAGGAAGACAAGATAGGAAGATAGGAAGGAAAAGGGCTTGATGAAAAGCAGCAAAACGAAGAGAAAAAAAAATCGAGAATAAAAGGAAAGATAAAAAGGGAGATTTTCTTTTCTTAAATCAAAGGTGAAATGGAAGAAATGAAAGAACAAAAAAAGATGGAAGAGGGAACAAGAAATGAATCCCAATATTAAAGTCTAGAGAGAATAAGAAACAGAGAAATTTCAACTTGACGCGTTCTGGGAAATAAGAAATCTGGTTGCGCGGCTCCGCTATAACTAAGATTTATTCCTTTATCAACAGAAACAAAGACTAGCATTCAAGCACTATTCAGGCCGTAAATTAGGCATATGGGCCGCTGTAAAGAAAGCCTTTCAAAATCACAACTTTATATAAACACCCTTTTCATTTCTCTAGGCTGCTTGTTTTTTCAACGCAAACAAGAGTTACAAGCAAGCTCGTCTAATTTTGCCGTGTTGATTGGTATGACGGCCAGAAGATCCCTCTAACTAAGGGAAAAACCTGAATAGCTAAAAGAACAACGAGTCCTTCTAGTTGCGAACTGTCGCCTTCAGATGAAACAGGGTTGACCCTACAAGCTTACAGAAGGTCAGCAGCACCTGCTGAGCACTAAATAAACACCACAAGCGTTCTCTTGCTCTGGAAGATTCAAAGCCCCAGAACCTATATCGTAGCCGACTATGATATCATCGTGATGACACTTGACAGCACAGAAATCTACGCCTTTTTAAAGTTTAATCAAGGAAGGCATATGCTTAGAAGAAGAAGACAACTGTCTATTGAAACTTTATTGTACAGGAAAATTCTAGAATTATTATATGATTATAAGAAATAGCAAGTCCACTGATCTATCTATATGTTGATAGTTAGGCTCACAGGAACGAACACCAACCAATGTACATGGCTGCTAGATTCTTTGGGTCCACAGCCGCCTTGATAAGCTCGTCGACTTGGCCTTCAACGCCGAGCGGAATGACTTCTGTATAGAGAAACCCAGCCAATCTCCGTTTGACGCCTTCATGCGCTGCTTGAGGAGTCATACGTACCCGGCTATCAGTCCGCGACCGGCGGCCCTTGTCACGCATAAGATCTATCGTTGGATCATAGATAAACGCCTCGATGACCGTCAACAGCGTTTCCTCCTGCTGCCGCAAAGTCGCAAGCGTCAGCTCCGAGCACTGCCGGAACGGCCCTTCGTAACCATATATGCCCATGGCCGCTACCATGTTATGCGTTAGCCGGAATGGCACCCGCTCCGGCATGGAAAAGGTTAGGCCCTTGTCAAATAGACAGTTGAAATCGACGTGGAACACGCCGCCGTTTCCTTCTTCAAGTAAGATGTTTTCGCCGTGTCGATCGCCAAGACCTAGGATTGTGCCTACCATTGACATCACAGCACACGACCGCGTATACCGCAGTCGGGCCATGAACCAAGATGTAGGGTCTGGGAAATTGTCAATGAACCAGATATGCAACACTGGCGGAAACTTGCCCAGCACATCGCGCGTGAAAATAGAAAGGTCCTTCGATATTGCTTGTTTACATAGCTGTCCTAAAGCTGGGTAGTTGATGTTACTTAGGTCGCGCTGCTTGTATAGCATCAAGAGAATGTCGCGGAGAGTTTTGAGGCCGTCTACCCATTCAATAATGCCGCCTTCTTCACCAAGCGGAGTAACAGCATATGAACGCACATAAAGCTGGCGCTTGCTCGATTCGGGGTCCTTCTTCAGCGCCTTGTTGATGATAGAGTTGAACTCTATCAGACGCTGGTCAGCACGCAAGTCATCTTTGGGCTTGATTAGCAACTTGTACTTTTGACCGTTAGAGCCAATGACTATAACTCTACGAGGTCGCGCCATCGAGCCTAGAACTAGAACATCCTGCTCAATCGACTTTATAGTGACCACGTCTCCAGAGAACGGATTGTACCGCTTAGATCGGCTATCTAGTATAACAGGTAGTTTAGCCATGAGACAGCTTTCAGCCGGGACAACCAACGGGCACGGAAGACAGGCTGTGTTGAACTTGAGCTGCGCTAGAGTTGTCATCGTCGCCTTATTCGTCGGGAAATCGCCGCTCTGGCTAAGCCATACTAGCTGAGTAGCCAGTTTCTCGCCCTTGCGGATGATGTCAGCCACTGGCTTGCCATCGATCTTTGGGTCAGCACGCTTGATCAGCCCGATAATTTCTTTACCGCGGATACTACGCTCGGCATTGCGCGGTGTTAGCAACAGCGGGAAGATGCCCCAAAGCGCCTGCTGGGGATATGTGCCAACAACCTTAGCGATGATGTTGACTAGAATCTTGACAGCATCAGGCCTTTTATGCGTAATACGCGCTACCATCTGCGGCAGTGCCATGTAGAAGATATATGCCGGAAGTCTGCTGCGGAACTTTTCGAGACACGCATGGATTCCTTCTAGCTCTGCAGTGCGGCGCCGGATAAGCTCATTGCTCATTGTCTGTTTGGCATCTTCCGTGACGTCCATAGACGCCGAGAACTCAAGCCACACTGTGATGATGCGCGGCAAGGTTTGATGGATATACTTGTTACCAAAAGTCAATGATCGCATATAGTTCTCAATGATAACACGTGCCACACTGCCCAGCACGACAGCATCTGTGCGATCATCAACGTGGAGCTTGCTCTCTGCCTCGAGGATCTTCTTGTAGTGGCGACCCAGATAATAATGGCCCTTTTCCCATGTTGAACAGATTCGCGGGACGGCTTGGAACTTATCGCGTAAAGTACTGACATTTGTCTGGCCCGTAGCATCAAGCCATTTAGCCAGCATCAAGTGAGCCCGAGCAATCAAGAGCTTTTGTGCATGCTCAGCTCCGCGACTAGACGCAGTAGATCCAGGGGCAGAGTGCTTGGCTGAATCGGCCGCCATGGATGGTGTCGGTATACCTAGTTTACCGCCAGTTGTGGCTGATACAAGAAGCTGGATAGCTCGACGGTCATGGCCTTCTTTCCAAAGTAGTTTGGCGTTCTCGATTATGGCAGAGCCGTCCTTAAGATTCGAGGCGTGTAATACAGCGTTAAAAGACTGTTGCATTAGTCCTGATTTGCGGGATAACTTGCCTGAGGCTAGCCACAAGGATGATATGTTGAGATTTGTGTACACGTCACTAAAGGCGACATTCGTGTTAGTCTAAGTTTACCGTCTAAGCCTCCGATGGTTACCTTTCTTACCTCAATAGTTGCATGGCTGCTCTTTGGATACCCAAGACGTAATGTTTATCGCTTTTGAACGACCCGAGAACCTCTAGACGTCGTGTCAAGTTTGCCATCACACCTTCGTTGTTGGGGTCTTCGGGATCAGGACCACGATCTTTATGGGCCAATATCATTTCTAGGTCTGTAAGAACATGGCATTGTAACAGCAGGTCTCTGCAGGACTGAAGAGATGATGTCGAAGTAGTTGTGAGAGCTGCTGATATCCTTTCACGTATCAAGGTGATGGTTCCTGGGACGGCCTCATATTCCTTATTATAAAGGCAACGGAAGATCTCGCCAATAGAAAGGTTGAAGTCATCGAGAATGTTGCTGTTGTAAGATCGAACGTGCTTGTTGAGATCTTCCCATCGACCAGTAGCCCACGCAGCTTCTACTGCAAAGGAACTAACCTTGTTTTCGAGTGCTGGTTGCTGCTTCATGCTCTCGGCGTAGCTTAAAAGAACGTCTATAAGAGAATTGTTAGCATGACAATACTGATACAAGTGATATACAAAGTCTTGCGCACCATATTGCCCAGAGTTTTTCAAACATGTCAAGAGCTCAAGCTGCACGTCTATGTTGTCGGGCTCTGATGACAGTCGATATTCACACCAAGTCTGGGCCGCCGTCCACCGCTGCGCCTTCTTATTGCTAAGAACTTGCTGATCAATATCTAGGACTTGGAGGTGGGCTGTGATTCCTTCAAGACCATCAGGCTCGTCGATCTGTGCGTAGACGTCTTGCAACCGTGACATGAGCTCTTCGTGGCTTTCGTCTTCAGATGCGACTTCTACTTTCTTGTTTTTGCTGCCAGTTTCGCGGATATGTAGTTCAAGGTGAAACAAAGCTCGGTTGAACTGGTTGCAAGCGATAGCACGCTGCGCTATAAGCTGTGGTGGGATCCGGTCAAGGAACCCCTGGACTCTGGCTAGCTCTGCAGTCTTTTCAGTATCTAGACGCTGGCCGACCTTTTTCTTCTGGGCCCACCGCATCATGTAATCCAGGATTCGGAAGACACTCTGCGGATGATTAGTAAAGGCTTTGGATATTAGTTATTGAATAAAAGACAACATACCTCATAGTATCGATTACGATGACGTATCTCCTCCGGGCTAAAGATATCTTCCGGGTTAAATTCGAGAATAGTCAAGACCTGGCTGATAAGCTTTTGGTAGATAGTAGCCGAGCATCCAATAACAGCGTGGCAAAACGTGTATGGCAACATGTGTTCGGCAATCGATGTGTCTTTGACTTTGACTAGGCGTGATAGCGGCGCAAAAATTAGACGGGCATTCTTGTTGTGTGGGTTCGTGATCAAATAATAGACCATGTCCTTCAGCCAGGCCGAGTATTCACGCTGCGGTTTGAATTCCGGTAACGAAGCAGAAACCGTTTGTGCGCTACTAATAACATATCGTGACGACATAAAGGTATTGAGCAGCATCTGATCGTTAGGTGACAGATTTTCCCAGTCTTTACTGATATCATTCCCTACGCGCCGGCCAGGACCGTTAACCATGGCCTTTATTTCGCATTTGTCGAGAATCTCTTGAATAGCATAGGCCAGGAAGCCCTGCATACGCGTATCCGTAGTTGAAGAGAAGCTCTTGAGCAGCACCTCTGTGAGGAGATAGAACCCAAACTCGGCCTTTTCACTATCCGTCGTAAAGTTGTTAAACATCACAATAGATCTCTGCTCCTTGTTCGCCTCCACGCAGTTACTATCTAGACATCCGATGATTCCGAGGCACTCAGTACACATGCGCGAGATATCGTAATCAAGACCATTAAACCGCGCAGCACAGTCGAGCAGTGCACGGAGCAGTCGCGATACAATTGCATCAGGGCTCTCAGAGAGCGCAGAGGTTTGAATCCAAGACTGCTGCGTTCTAAGAAAGGTAATCAGGTCTCCGAGACCCAGCCACACAACTCCTGAGTTCTCGTGCGTGATGCGCTCCACGAAGACATCGAGCAGCCGCTCAATGCTCATGTAGGCCAAGGACTTTTTCTTGTACTCACAAAGATCGTCGTCCAGCTTAGATAACTCGGGAGTCAAACGCAGTGCTGGAAGCTTCAAGATGTGCTCGCGGAAGAGATGCGGGAAATTGGAATATAGATCCAGTATCATCTGTGCTGCTATTTTCTTAGCTGCATCGTCGAACATTGGCCAGTACTGGATCACGATATAATACGTAGGCTCCAGCAGCACCGCAATGTCCATTTCTCCGATGTTCGACACAAGCGCCGCCCAGGCTGAAAGGGCCGGCCCTCGGAGCTCGTCGAGGCGCATAGCCGAAAGTAACGACGCCGTGATCTGGGCTCGGCCGGCACGCACGTGGGATTTGCAGGCAATTATCATCTGCTCCATTCCAGCAATGCAGTGGGCCTGGTCCATAGTGGCCTGTTGGTCAGGAGTAGAAGTGTTGATCACATCGGTAAGGGAACTAACCAGACCGAGCATGTGACTTTCCAGGGCACAGCCAATGAAGTCTGCTGGCCGGCGCTTGTATTCTTTAGCGGATATGAGTTTCAGCTTGACGCAGCACCACTCTAGTGCGAATTGTGCCTATATTTTGAGTCCGTGATTAGTCGATATTCCATGTATTAGTAAGTACGTACTCAGTGGTCTCAAGGTACTTACATTCTTCTTCTTGTCTTCATCGCTAGTCACGGCATGTTTGAATAGCTCATGGATGATAAGGACTAGCTGACTGCGAATCATCTCTGTGACGTTGAAGTTAGCGGCCTTAAAACCATCGTCTACACGTTGAAAATGGGCCATGATGCCTTCTTCTGGATCGTCTGTGCAGTTGACTAGCAAAAGCGCCATTACCGAAGACCAGATTCCCTTGTCCTTCAGAAGTAAATCCGGGACAGAAACATTGTTGGCTTGAGAGATACGCCGGATGACATCTTGTTTATTGTCCAGCACCAACCATGGAATGCTATGGTGCTGAGCTATAATCAAGAGATCGGTAAGCGAGATACCGAGAACTTCTGCCACTCTAGTAGCCATCTGAGGCTCCGTCGTCAGATTCCGGACAATCATATACGCGAGGAATTTCCAAAACGGCTCAAACATCTTGATAGTGGTCTTGCCGCGGCTCTTAGCCAGCCCTCGCAGTTCGATAGAGGCAATAGCTGAGACTGCAGTATTTCCTCCGCCAAGAAACTCAACTAATTGAATCAGAACAGGTACCAAATCATATTCGGGTAATGTTCTAAGCGTGTTAGTAGAGGCTTTTAGCATTTGTAACTTGGTGCCAACTTACCTGCCAAGCTGGCTCCAGGCCATGATGCACGTCTCGTGCAGATGAACGGCATCTTTGTCAGATATTTGCTTGAGAAAACCAACAACGTGCATTCTATTGCGTGTGATGACAGCCATGTCGACTCCAGAAAACTCTGGATCTCGAAGGAATGATGTGAAAGTACGGCTAATCTTGCGTCAGTATCTAGTACTTGAATACAATATCGGGTGTTTTCTTACGTGGCCGCTATTCTCAGCTCGCGGATGGAACTTCTTAGTGATTTCAAGCACCATAGCCCAAGCGGTGATTTCTCTAAATCGTACAGTTCGGGTGTGTGTATATGGAGAGCCATTTTCTGCAGCATAAGCATAGCCACTACACGCGGTCTACGAGAACTCTCAAACTCTGGCATGCTGATAATGGCAGAAACAGTCTCTAGTAGAGACATCTTCAGGGCCAAACTCTGGTCTGTGTCTGATAACGGTGCGACTTCAGGCGTCTGGCAGTAAAGACATGATAATGACTTCTTATGTGATGCTTGGTCAGTCGAAATTTCAAGAGTTTCGTCAGCAGCACAAGCAAAGTGTGATATCAGTTCCAGTGCCAGGCATCTGTCAGCGTCGTTAAGTTTAGGAAAAGACTCAACAACGTTATCCATTCGACCATTTTCGATGGTTATATTGAGAATGTCAGATATGAGCTCTTGAAGGGTCTCTATCTTGTTATCTTCTTCGTCCCGTCTCCGCCGCTTCGGGTCAGGTTGGACAGTTTCATCTTCCGTGGCCCAATTAAGTGATAGTTTCTCAAGGTGACTACGCAGCATCGCATCTGAGAACGTTTCTGGCCGGTGATTAAAGCTGAAATGATAGCTAGTCGAGGTATTTTCAGCCGCTTCACGTAGCAGATCAACGGTTTTCCGGAAGTCAAGGCCGCCATTAGCCAAGGCTATAACAGTGTCTAGCTTTGCTGACACATTAGAAGCCACAACTCGAGCAACTTCAGGCCGCAAAGTACAATGCTTTGTCAAGGCAATAAAAGCCTGCGCCAGCATCTTCTGACACGCCTTGGCTTTTGGTTCTTCCTCTGCCAGTACTGTAGGTGAGCTGACTAGGTCAGATACCATCAAGGCTATCGTTATAGGAGCCTTTTCACAAATTATAATCTTAGCCGAGTTTGTATCGAATCGGGTCGATCCGACGATGTCTAGCGCAATCTTAAGCACAGGAGCGATGTCAGATCGAAAGGCCGGATAAAAAGTCACGGCGGCCGTGGCAAGATATTGCAAGCCATCCAAGATCCAGAGCCCGTATTCGAGAAAAACCTCTTGTTGCGCCTCAAGGAGCACATGATTGGTGAGAATTCGGAGAAAGCTTGTTGCCTGGCGGATCAGACGGCCAGGATCAAGAATTTTATATTGAAGACGTTCGCGCTTTACAACATCTTGAACACCACAAATTCGATCAAGAGTAACAGTAGGTGGTAGCTCGGTTTGATAGCTAGTAGGTTCGGGGTTTAGGAGGACAGCAGATATCTCTACGAAATAGCACACAAGTCAGTTAGGTAAAGTTCACGAGTTCAGAGGTAAGATGTATGCGTTCAGGCACGGTATCACAAGTGGCCAGTGTAACAGAGCCAAAAGCATGTCAGATATGGGCACGAACCGTTGACTGAGTCTTTAATATACTCCAATATACAGTATACGCCTGGATTCGTGTCTTTTATTTGCATAGCAGTATAGAGCATGAATGCTAGGGAATCCTCCAATTCATCATCTTGTTCCACGCACTTTTCATGGCCCAAGAAGAACATAATCTTGGGCATTAGCCAGACCCAAAACGGCTCCGTCCCACGCAACAGGAACTCGCCCGATGTATCCTTGTAGGCTAGCAGCGTCTTGGTCTCCTTAAGGGTGATCTCGATGAACTTGGTGACATCAGTGAGATCCTGCTTGATCTGTGCCTGGGGTGATGGCGTCTTTCCATCCAGATTGATGGCCTTGAGCCGCAGGCGCACATATGCATACAATAGTAGGTGGTTGTGTTCTAGATGCTTCTTGGGCGTCTTGATCGCGTTTGGGTCTTCCTTGATTCTCATGGCGCCCGTGATCAATCGCCGCAGCTCTTCATCTTCATCGTTGCCGATGCTGCCACCTACAAAGTTGTTGCTACCGCCAGCGCCGCCGCCGCCATTTCTGTCAGCACCAAAGCCATCGACAAGCTGTGCTGCTAATGTCGATGGTGGTGCGGCGGTGAGATCATTGTGAGCCGCATAATAGACTGCCATTGTAGCTTTGCCATTCATGTGTGTATATCTCAAACAGCCTCGGGCATTGTAGGGATGACTCCGTTAAGCAGGTAGTTCCGGGTGGTCGTAAGCGACGATACGAGATTCGGCAAGGTCGTCGATTAGCGGCCTTGTTCTGCTGCATTATCACGCTTAGATACGCGCTATGGTGGGGTGCAATCATTTGCAATCGACGCGATGTCACGTGGCTGCTTTTGCTATCTAACCCTTATTTAACCCTATAGGCGGTGACTTAATCTTCGTCAAAGCACAGTTTATTAGTAGATAATACGATAAGCTATTTCAAGCAAACAATGATTATTTTGACTGCAACTCAAGCTTGTACCAACTGGCAGTCATAGAATGGGCCCTCCGTTCCTGCATACAACGATAAGGAACTTTGAATTTACTCAAAAAAGGACTTGGAACAGCTAGACTGCTTGTTCTTCTAGAAGCGTGCTCGTATAACGTTATGTACCGGATGGAAGAGGATCTGACAATATCTAGACGTAGCCATTTTGAGAACAGAAGGTGCTTTTTGGGAGTCTGGGGAAGGAAGGCCGGTAATAAACTCCCAGGACGATTGTCAGATTTTGCTATGATATTCATGAGTAAGCCAGTCTTATGGTTGGCAAACTTAATAGCTGGCCATATTTTAGAATAGTATACGGAAAGAGCGATTCAGCACCAGCACAATGTAGCATGTAGCCTGAGTTGCATTCGAGATCGTGATTAACGTCTACGATCACGATAGTTGACGCTACTTAAGCGAGCAGACAGATCATGTAGTCTGTGGCCTTTTCATGGCAACGGGATATGTTTGTATTACCACATGGAATCCCTTTAGACCCACTTAGAGTCGAAATTGTATGCTAGGATATACCTGGAGTTCAAGCTACTTCATTTTCTTCGGCACAGGTCAACGACGTCGCTGGTTGAAGTCGTTGGGATGGTGGCTATAATGACGAAGTACGAAGGGGATCATGTATTGCTAAACTTATGAGAATCGGGATACTCTATTTCTTAGATGTATCTCTACATTTCTACATTTGATGACTGGCAAAAAGGAGTAAGTCTTACTTTACTAGCTTGTAAGTTTTTGTCAATGTATCTTCATAGTTCTAGAAACTTAATAAGATTAATGATTAAAAAAAAAAAAATGTTTTTGTCAATGCAGCAAAAGGAAACACGACAAACCGAACAGCCTACTAGGGAAGGCCGGTTGATGTGTCAGAGAAACTAATAACGTATTATGACAACAATAGCACGCAATCACGCATCGATTCGAGACAATAAGCATTCGTAGGCATATGGACTGTGCTTTTGTTATTTGCCCATTGGTTAGTTACTTTCAAGCACTGGCAACTTCTGCATGCGTTGCGCTAGTAAGGCTATCTAGGAAATCAATACTTTGTTCAAGGATGTACAACATAACATACGGGCTCAGCTAAGATATGCAGAATTGGACTGTTAGTAGTAGTTTACTTCAACTTCGTATATAGATACAGGCGGGCTTTATCACGGTCATTGACAGGCTGACAAGGAAGGTGACGCTTTTGTTTAGAATAGCTGCCGAGCATGAGGGGGAAAAGTTGCATACGAAATGCACCACGCTTAGATATATGAGGCAAGGCAGGGATTTTGGCAAGAGGGTTCGGGCGTTCTTCCATTCAAAATTACGAAGTCAGCAGAAGACTATAGAGACAGGCAGACAGTGATAGCTACATAGTAGTACAATGAGGCACTACATACACTACGATCAGTTATTGTAGCTTGAATTTTGGCTCCTTGAGACCAAAACTTTGATTTGGGATTTACTGGGAACTGCATGACTTAGAGTCTTATAACTGTATGTACAGGTAGTTAGACATAACGTGTTGTCAGATAGCCTAATTTGCCTTTATAAAATATGATTTTCCCTGTGCCGCTAAGTACCTTTTTGTTTTACAAGCTTGTCACTCATTTGAAAGTAAGGATATTTTGGGGTACTATAGAGATTACAACTTTAACTAGATCAGTTTCTTAAGCTAGTGTGATTACTAACATAGGAATACCCTAGCCAGCCAATGAATCGACTTGAAGAAAACTTCTGTATATGATTGTCAAAAGTGCCTTGGCATGCAGACAAAAGTACTCAGGACACCGACGAGCAGGCACTGAAAAGATAACAGAAGGAACATTCTGATGCTATTGGTGCAATATAGTAAAATCAAAGCCCTAGATGACCTGATAGTCTTGACGTGACTTGTGAAGCTACTATAGAAAAGATACAATTTATCGCGATTAGTATATATCAAAGTCGGTGGCATTGAACCAACGCATTAACTCTCAAGATAGGCCACAAAGGTGGGCTAGTAAGATGCAAAAGCCGTCCATTGCAAAGAAGACAAACTTGACCAAATTCTGTAAGAAATAGGCTCTCAGACTCTGTAGTGGGGATAACGATAGTTTTGGCTCAGCTTATGCCAAGACCTACCGGTATCGTATCGTCAGTACCACTAAGAAAACAACAAGGAAGCAACAGCTAAATCCTTTATCAGCAAGTAAGAAAGGTCCCTTTTTACTATGTACAAGAGATAACAGAGATGGCTTTCTTAATCAACGAAGCAGGGACTTAGAGCGATGATGTCTTGTTTGCTTGAACATGAATGATCAGGCCCAGGCCACCACCTGCCCTGGACATCGCAAGGGATCACAGAAGTTACTCAGAGAGCTGGGAGTAAATCTAAAATAAGGCCATTATTAAAGAGGCCACTGTCGGTTCCGCCCACTGCAGCAGGCTTCATTGTCTCAGTACATTTTGATGTTGACCTCTTTATCTTCGGGTGACTAACTTGCCGTAAAGAAGAGATAGAGACAATAGAGGGAAAACAGCAGATACAGTCAAGCCTCATGCAAGTTGCCGAGCTTTAAAATAATTCGCCCAACACGACATGAAAAGCAACCGTCCTTTTCCCATATCGAGGCCTGAACGGCTAGACCAGACGAAAAGATAGCCTGTCAAGCCCAGAAGGTTAGCAGTGTTCGTTCGCTAGTTCGGAGGCTCGAAAGGGACGTGCGGCGCCTCAGCAAAGCATTGGCTAGTGAGCCTAGCAGGGTCGACAAAAGAGGGAAGGTGCGGTGACAGCGAAACTAACTTACAGCAACCGAGCAAGAGCGGCCACTTCGAGAGCGATTGCCGGTTTACTTGTTGTTATGTCTGATTTAGGTGCTATCGTCTTGAGTGTGAGCGATTTAATATCAGCAAGACGCTCAACATGCCAAGCCCTCGAGATTATTGTCTGTTCTACTTAAGACCGCCGGTTGCCCACTCCTCGGCTTAGTATCTTTAGCTTTCCTTTCTCTCCCAGGCCCTTCCTCGTCTCCGGAATTTTATATACTGTCCGTCTTGCGATAGTAGCATTGCCAGCATCTCGACCCATCACCGAGACTGACACTTCCGCCTCCTTTTGTGCTGTTCAGAACCAAATGTCTGACGCTATCAACAACACTGTCAAGGCCACTGACCCAGTGGTCGCTGGCGAGAGAGACATGTTGAGCGATGAAAAGTTGTCACTTGATAAGTCGGCGTCGCCTCCCGTTTACTCGACGGAGTCTTGTCCGGACCGCGTGGGTGACGAGCCTACTGAAGAAGAACTAGAGACTCTGCCCCGTGTGTCCGGTAAGATCGACTGGTCTATCTACACCATTGCCTTTGCTGAGATGTGCGAGCGCTTCTCATACTACGGCTCAGCTGTCCTATACACCAACTTTGTGGCGCGCTCGCTGCCAGAAGGTTCGACTACTGGTGCCAGCTACGGCACCACATCCAATACTCCCGGTGCTCTCGGCATGGGAACTCGTGCTGCGCAGGCCATCTCGTTGGTCAACCAGTTTTGGGCGTATCTGATGCCGCTATACGGGTAAGTTATTAGAGAAGGCCACGCGTTCTCTGGGACCATATGCTAATAATATATTCTAGTGCCTGGCTGGCTGATTCCAAATATGGTCGTTACAAGGTTATCCACATCGCTGTTGCTGTTGGAATCGTTGCTCACGTCGTCTTGACGGCTGCTGCCTCACCCAAGGTCATTGTCCACTCTGACCGCTCGTTCGCTGCCTTTGTCATCGGTATGTTCATTCTATGCTGCGGTACTGGTCTGTTCAAGGCCAACATCTCTCCAATGCTTGCTGAACAGAACCGTGATCTACGCATGCGTGTTGAGGACCGCGATGGCCAGCGTGTCATTGTTGACCCTGCAATTACCAACAGCCGTATCTTTCTATACTTCTACTTCGCCATCAACATCGGTGCTATCTCTGGTCAGATTTCCATGGTCTGGGTTGAAAAGTACGTTGGCTTCTGGCTAGCCTTCCTTCTTCCCACTGCCTTGTTCTTGATCTGCCCTCTGGTGCTGTGGTCGCAAAAAAAGAACTATATCCTGTCGCCCCCTACTGGCTCTGTCCTGAGCAAATTCTTCAAAATGATCAGGTGGACTATCAAGAAGTCTGGTGGGTTCATGAAGCTGCGCAACCTCAACTGGGACTACGCTCGCCCGTCTACCTTCCCCATATCTGAGCGCCCTGAGTGGATGACTTACGATGACGCCTGGGTTGATGAGGTCCGTCGTGGTCTGTTGGCTTGCAAAGTCTTCCTGTTCCTTCCCGTATTCCACCTGGCTTACAACCAGATGACTGGTAACCTGACTGCCCAGGCTGGTACTATGGAGCTCAACGGTGTGCCCAACGACATCATCCAGAACTTGAACCCCATCTCCATCGTTCTGATGATTCCTATCTTCGACCGCATCCTCTACCCTGGCCTCCGCATGATGGGTATCAACTTCACTCCTATCAAGCGTATGGCTACCGGATTTTTTTTCGGTGCTGCCGCAATGGTTGCTGCCTGCGTCATGCAATACTATATCTACAAGATGTCTCCCTGCGGCAACCACGCCAACGATGAGGACTGCGGCCCTGCCCCCATCAACGTTTGGGCCCAGTCTCTGCCATACATTTTGATTGGTATCTCCGAGATCTTCACCAACGTGACGTCCTACGAGTACGCCTACTCTAAGGCTCCCGAGAACATGCGTTCACTTGTCATGTCCATCAACCTTTTCATGAGTGCCTTTGCTGCCGCTATCGGCCAGGCCTTCACTCCTCTTTCTGGCGACCCTCTACTTGTTTGGAACTACGCCGTTGTAGCCGCCATTGCCTTTTTTGGTGGCGTTGCTTTCTGGTTCTGCTTCCGCCATCTAGATGCCCAGGAGGACAAGCTCAACCTACTCAAGACCTCTGGCTTCAAGGGTTCTCGTGAGCCTGGAGCTAGCGACGAGCAACAAGCCGCCGTCCTCCAGGAAGAAGTTAGCAAGAAGGCCTGAGGCATTGCAGATGAGAGAGAGGACGTTGGTTTTGAGCTTGATTTCGTATCATTATTGCCTAGATTTACAGCAACTAGACACCCTTTGCATAACATACCTAGTAATTAGCATTAGCATTTGTTTCTGAAATATTTAACTATATCCTACTATATTTTAAACCAGTATAATTGAAGGCGCAAAACATGTATTATGCCAAGTATCTTCATAGTTCTAGATACTTAGTAAGAATATTAATAAAAAAGTATTATGCCACGAAGCTAAATCAGATTATGGATCAAAAATTTTGAATTATGCCAAGGAGATTTGTCGAGTAAAGTCGACCTTCTAAATCTAGAAGGTCGTTTCTTGCCAAGTCCCCAAGGCGACAACAGAGCGCAGAGGGGATAAATAGGGGCCGTTGTCAATGTCGGAAATTATTTTTTGGTCATCTGATCTACAATCAAACAATCATCAAGATACTATTGCGAGATGTAAAATAAGCATGTTTCATTCGTATTACTAGTGATCATTATATTGAGTGACAAAGAACAAAATGGAATAATATAAAATGAATCGCCCGACTATAGATAATACAGCATTTAGATACAGTGTAGATACACTAGGCTAGCAGTCCACTGCTCCTTCTTCAGCAGCATACGTCCCAGCGAACCATCCATGATTTCATCGACGAACGCCTCGCCAATGATTTCACACCACATGTCACCTGCATTCTTGCGTTTTGGGCGGATAATTATTGGAGTGCCATGCGACAGCATCACAGCCACCAGGTCTCCTTTTTGCGTAACTGCTGGGACAAGTGCCAGTCGACCCCGGGCTGTGATAGCCAGGCGCCGGTTCTTGATATTGGTAGCTACGTCGTGCCGTTTCTGATAAGCAGACGGGGTGGTTGAGGCGGGTGAAGGAGACTTGCTAAGAAGACTACTGAGGGGACTGCAGTTTACAATCAGTCCTGCAGAGGCAGTGAAGAAGTGCCAGCGAGTATACTCTGGATCAGCCTCGGAAGGCTCTTCAGCTAGAAGTGGAGTAACACGTTAGGAACTTGGTACACTATAGAGGCCAGCAACGGGATACGATATACTTACGGGTGAGCCCAAACAATATGTCTTGAGTTTCTGTTCGGGACGGATTCCGCGTCGATGTCGCCAGTGTACGCCACAGGGCTTGTGTAACTTCATCGCGATGCATTCTCTTCCGGCCATCTGGCTGCACGACGTCACAATCAACGGCCTTACCCAGGCGCATATTCTTCAGATCCGCTAGCGAAACGGCTCCTAGGCCATCGATAGAGTCCATTTCCCATGCCATAGCGCGGAACACGGGCCTGCTGTTGCCTTTCTCGCGCTCAAAGTAGGTAGCCGACCACGGAATCAGGATCTTGCCATCGTCAATGCCGTTGGCACGCCACGCATCTTCTCCTGCCGGTGCTGCGAGAACTGATACGCGGGCAGCCAACTGCCTCGCAAAATTGGGACACCAAGAGGGAAGCGTGCCGTCGTCTACATGGCGCCCATCGAGCAGCGAGAAGATGGCTAGCGAGGAGTCTTCAGTTAGGCAGCGCTCGGCAAACTCGGCAAATAGCTTGCTAGCTGAAATCTCGGCCCGCATGGCTTCGTTAGAGATGGTTACCATTCTAGGAATGCTGATGAGGCCAAGGACCCGGTCACTGGCTATCGTGCAGTCTGTTTGCGCTGCTAGGAGCACGCTCTGGCGGATAATTTGATGGCCGCGAGGCGTGCCGCCAATGTGTTCTTCCGCATCTACATCCATCTGCCGCGCAAGATTCTCTGGCTTGCCAGCACCGCCCCGGTGCTTTTCATATAATAAAGTAGATAGCTTAGAGATCTGCGTGATATGGTTGATGGCAAAGGCGCCGTCTAGCTTCACACCATGCTGGGCTAGAACGCGCTGGAGCAACTGTGATAGGAACGCTTCATAGGGGGCGAGGAGTTCTGCTGCATCTCGGATATGCCGCCATTGTGTCACGTGTTCACCACATATCACGGCTGATGCCGGACCAGCTGCTGTCAGCTCGGGTATCGCCCATAGTCTAGTCCAGTAGGCGTTGCCATAGACAGTAAACAGACTAGCCGCCATCTTCAGCGTCTCGTCCATTTCTGCGGCCATAGCCGCTGTCTGTTGCGCCTGCCACATGACACGAGCCGCATGCAACTGAAGTCCAGCCCGATGACGATGTCCTGGACTCACAGTCGGCTCATGATCGAACGCCCGAAGATACTCAGTGCGGAAGTTTCTGCTGATTTCCTGAATAAATGCAAATGCGCTGGCAACAGGCTCACTCTGTGCCGGTTCACCAAGCCATATGATGACATTCCCAGCTTGACGAAAGATGGCCGGCCGCAACGACCGCTGAATTGTAGCCTCATCGGGATCACCGGCATTGACGCATAACGCATCTACCCATAGCCATAAGCCATCGCGGGCAAACACGGGAAGTTCACGGAAGCGCCTTAACGCTGCAGCCAAATTAGCTGATACGATCCTAGCGCTATCGTCTAGTGTGATACTTTCATTTTGGGTTGGTGAGCCATTACGGTATGACACAGCGACAAAGTTGCCTGATATAGCGCCATGCGATGAACCCCAGCTATAGCGGTCTCGGTAAGCCGGTTCCCCGGCTGGAACAGCAGTCAAAGAGCGCACAGAATGGCCTTTAGCGCGCATAAAATCGTTTATAGAAGAGGCGCCAGTACGCGGATCAAGAAGACCTTCGCTAATCAATACAGCACTAAGATCAGCGGATATACCTTTGACTCCCGGGCCACCGAGAATCAAGTCCTGTGGCAAAGCATCGGAATCTGCTGCTGCACCGCCAGCAGCAGTTGCTGGCGTTGACGAGTCCTTCTTGAAGCGATCTTTTAGTTTCTGGCGCAGGCCTTTGTCTTCGAGAATACGGAAGCGCTCAGTGTGTACAGGCCGCGTGATATATTGGTCAAAACTAACGGAGGGCCGGAGTGGCGGCGCCTTGGGTTCGCCTCGGCGCAGGCGGGACGAGGAAAGCTCGACTACGCGCCCACGTAGAATTATTGGGCTTTCAAGCGGTGCGGATGACGGACGTGGAGCGATTTGAACTAGTCGGATAGACTTTCGGGATGGAAGTGGTGCGTATTCAAAGCCTTGCATAGCAGAGCAGTTAGTGTTGGTAGACGATAGGGGTTAGATTAGGGTTGATGACAACCAGTTAGTGTAACTGGTGTGGCGAATCCAACGTCTATTGATAGAGCCAGAACAAAGACGAAAAAAGTCAATGGATCTAGTACTGAACAATGAAGCCCGGATTTCAATAGTATACTTGCAGCAGATTTTTCTCACGTCAAAAGAAAAAGACAGAACGCAGAAGAACAAACAATTGGAAGACAAGACATTGCAGAGACAAACTGTGTGGGTGGGCAGTCGTTTTACCTAAGTAGTTCTATTCTTGTCTAATTCTAATAATTAGTTGGTCATTACAGACCTCAGACTAAGAACACCCCCCTCCCCTACCCCAGTCGAGCTCAGTATTTTTCTCGCTATTTAGCCAACAGCATCCGGCTAACAGCGAGCGACCTTTGCTTATGGCACTTGACTGCCGTCGGTGCAAAGTGCGGACGGAGACAGCAATGGGACGATGCTGTGATCGAAGGATTTCCCTACGCTTCATTCATGATTCATAGGAGAGCATATCCTGTAATGCATTGCTGGCTAAGGAATTTGAACAAGAGCCTAGTCATACCTTTCTCAGAGCCAGCGGCTTTGAGCTTGCCATGCCCGTCTAGCAGATGCTGGGAAGAATAGCATGCACGGCAGTAGATGGATCCGCAGCCTCTTGTTCCTCCTTCTTTCTAGTCCGGTTCTTTAGTTTCGAGATTGCCTGTTCATCACCGGCGTGTCAAACAATAGATAGTGTAGCTATTGTGGTAGTTATATACAATACGTCGATTTCTTCCGTATGTATGGCCTCGTACCCATGATGCTCGTTTTGAAAGTGCTATTCTAGAAATCATTATCATACTACCTACAGAACTCAACTACTACTATATATATATGGAAAAAAAAAACTTAAAACTAAGGCGACGGGCCTACGGGCGGTCCTTGCACTCTTGCGTTCGCCTTGGAATTGTTGTCCTTTTGCTTATTTGTTAGACTCACGCAGTCAACATCGGATTCACAGATGCTACAATCTGTATACATGCAAGCACACTTCAGATACAACATCTCCAATTATGTGTCATGTCTCTTGGTATTTTAAGATCCACTGGGCCATACTATGTAGATCAACCTATTGTTTAGTCACTAGTAACATCACTTCCGGAAAAAATCGCAAGTAAATCATGTCTCGAAAATCGGAATCACAATAAGCACTTGACTGCTTTAACTGCATCGGTATAGGCGTTAAAAAAATGAGCACTGAGCCTGTCAGGCCAAGGCGTCTGAATAGCACCCTTCCTACTTTTACCCTGGGTATCTTGTTCTGTAGGTGACTAATACGCTTCTTAAGTCATGAGAAAACTACTAGTAGGCCACTCTCGTCTCGGTGCTTCTATGGTTAGGTCTTATTGGACTTGTATTATAACCAACATAAGTAGTGGTACAGATCGTATGTTGTTATATCAGTCCAAGAAGCACGGCAAACGCTGTGTCGTGCATTATACTATGAAAAAAAAACCGTTCGAATTGCCAACACCAGTCCAAAATCTACTATTTCTAAATGGTAGAAGCCGATGTGGAGTTCTAGAAGCTGGTGTTAGATCCATCTAGGTTTCTTCAAAGTGCCTCTAATAACAAACATAAGGGAAGGGAAATAAACATCCCTGTTCGTATATGCTTATCGCCAGCATGAGTCTAGCGGGCTATCCGTCCTTGAGCAGGTCTTTGAGCAGTCAGGCCAACCTTCGTTGTTTGTACAGCAGAGTTTGCTTTATCTTATGCTGTCGTTCTTGGCTCAGGATCTGCAATGCAGCCATCATGTCGCTTACCATTTCGATTTTGGTAGACCCAAAAAGCGAGACAAGGAGATCCTGTTCTCTCTGAAACTTACGTGCCTTTTTTTTTTCTTCTGTTGAAGATTGACACTCTCGAAGGCTGACTAAGTTCAAAAAGAGACTGAATAGGATAATCGATCGAAAAAGGCTAACTACGTAGTAGATCTCACTCCAAAATCTTAAAATTTGCAGGAGTTTACTAATATGATAAACTCTTGCTCTCTAAATTTCTATTTTCCATGCCTTCAATCATGATTAGTCCACCTGCTATAACTCTAAGCCATTTTTCGTCTCTTAGTAATGTGGTATCGTCAACAGCTTAGAAAAGTCACTAACAAGGTCATTAGCTAAATAACCCCGCCGGCCTCCCCGCCGGCCAGTCCAGCTAGTTCACCTTCAGTAAAGGTGTCGTTACCTAGAAGCCCATGTCTTATCTCTCGGAGCCTTTTTTTTTCTGAGCAGATCCCTACAGTGGTCGGCTAGACGCCCAAGCTGAACACTTGAGCATCGCTTAGTATGTTTAAGGCTCCCAGAAGCGCACGTGTTTGAGTATAGTGTTTAAGTACCAGCCTCTCTTTGCGAGAATTCTACATAACAAAGCTAAATCATGGGTAGCAATTCTAGATTATTACCTGCCCATAATAGGCTTAGTTGCTGTCATGCTTGAGCAGTATCCAGTCTTAGCTATTATGCCATAGTCCAATCATTTGCTGTCATCAAACTGCAGGATGATGTTAGCTTTTTTGAGCAAGTCATAGCAAACTACTATGCCGTACAAGATGCAAGATGCTTGAATTTTTAACAGCAGCTATTTTTAAATTACGTTGCCCTAATCGTTTCTCATAATAAAAAGCTAGTAATGATATCTTTCCGAATTGAGTTTGTTTTCGACTAGCAGATATCACCTATATATCAGTCAATTTCGAAGTGCCACTCCACATATTTCAAAGAGTATCTTCATAGTTCTAGAAACTTAATAAGATTAATGATTAAAAAAAAAACATATTTCAAAGTAAAGAACTATTGATATCTTACAAAAACATATCTAAAGAATGAGCTTCGGATAAAAGCGGCACCAATACGATGCATGGCATGCGCTCAGGCTCCTATACGTTCTTAGTATCGACCTAGTACTCTTTTGAACTTCAATGTAGTAGACAAGGCCACGCGTCCATCTGGCAGCTTGTGATAGTCCATATCGAAACAAGGTGGGACGCTATGTGGCTAGGGACACACGGAAAACAGGTTTAAGGAAGGCACTAATCTGTTTCTGCGTATGGTAAGAAGCAGCCACAATGAAGCCGAGCGATGAGACTTACGAGAGTCAATGGCAATGACTAAGGTTCACTAGCTCTTGATATCAGAAGATGCTAAAAGCATCTTAAGGCTCAGCTCAGTGTGCAGCATCGACTTCAATTTCGGGTTGATTAATTGATGTCATATATTATTCTGCCTTTGCGCAGTTCAAGGTCACTTCCGTTTCGGAGAAAATATCAGAGTATCGACGTTGTTACTGCACTACAATAACGGCCGATATGCTTCTAGAAACCTAACAGAAGCCACTCAAAAAAGCCGCTGGCGCTTAGCGGCTAAAAGTCAAGCTGGCCGCAGGCCTAAAGCATGCTAGGATCTTGTGTTGCACGTGACTTTACTTTGAGACTTCAGCCAAGCAACTAACCCATATGCGGACTAGCGCAGCAGCTGTCAAGACAAGTATTTTCTTGAACTGTTGGTCAAATGGCCGATTTACAAAAGAGCAGTCGAGCGGTGAAGGCATTTTGTGATCGAAGGTTCGAAGACCAAATGCTGTGTCTTGTGCGCTGTCATCTCACATATCTCACACAGGGACGTCTTTAGGTATCGCTGATTAAGTCGGTATATGGTAAGTCGAAAGCAGAGAATAGCATAAAATCCAATTAGAATATCTATTACACGAATGCCAAACAAGGCTCACTATATGTTGATGTGCTAAAGTAGTCTGAACGTTTGTCTTTCAGGTACGGGCTTTGATATGGTACACAGTGAAGTTTACATGGCTTGAGGCATATCAAGGCATATTTGTATCTTGATATGGGGATATTCTACTACAATACAAGACAACACAATACAATTCTACAATATATTTGCTCTAAGCAGCCAAAAAAAATTCTTAGCAACTAGATCAAGTGGTCAAAAGCGGCTACAGCCTCTATCTACCCATATATTGAGAAAATTGACCAAACCGGCCAACAACTACTATGTATTGCCGCTGCTGCAAACAGCACTACACGTTTGCGCCTGATTAATCGTCTACTGAGAGTCTTCTCTACAGTATGCCTTCAACTATAGTGCTTTTTTCTCGGTGTTTTTCTTTGCTCAAGATCATTATGGTCGTCTCAATAGCCTACGCAGCCAGTAGAATTAGGCGCTGCAAACTGCTATTTGTATCTCCATATCACAGATTATTGGCGTACAATATCTGTTCACAGCCTTGCGCGTCATATACCAGCTCAAAACTAGAAAATTGGGCTATTCCAATAGCGGACTTCGCATCACCAAGCCAAGCAGCGGAGTTTGCTCTTACTAGCACTCAAAAGGTGCTTTTCAACCAACTATAATCTCTATAGTCTCTAAACTTTTCACTCTCCAATCGCGCATGTCTACCCTTGCATTTACCATCGTCTTGCGGCCGCACCAACCAAGCACATACTGCTACATCTACATAACATCCTCCAGCCGGTCCTAACAACTGTCGTCGCATCGGGACTGCAACTCCGGCCACGGCATCTGCATTAGTTATTTTCGTCGACTGTGCCCTTTTTTACAGTCACCTTAGTCTTTCCAGAAGTACTGCTATCGCCATTTCGATATCTTTGCTACCAAATATTATCGCCATCAAATTAGCCAGCCTTGTCTTGCCTCTGCAACTACTCTATTTTTCGACACATCCACTTCGATCCACAACCGACATCTCCGATTCTATATATTAGCTAGGCCTGGGCGAAAATTATCCCCAGCTGGCTCTCTTGCCATGCCGCACATCAACGACCGGCCCCCGGACCACTTTCGGTCAGCCTCCTCGAATCTCAACAACATGTCGCTATCTCAAGTGGCTCAGCTACAGGCTCACCAGCAGCGCCGCGTACAGATCCAACAACAACCAACCTTTTACCCAAGCAACTTGCCAAACGACGAAGATAACGACGCCTGTCGCCCGTCTAGTGCGCCCGGCAATCGCAACAACCTCCCTAGTGCACCTGCTGTCGAATCCTCCAGACAACTCCCACACCGGCCAACAGCACAACTTCTCCGGACGAGAAGCGAGATTCAAGCACGCAGTGATGACAGCGATACGGCACAAGAGGACGATGTGCATTACCGTGGCGCCCGTCATGGTTTTGAGGATAACTATCTATCCGAGGATGTTATCGCAACCCTAGCCAGTGTATGTTCTCAGCATTCTCTTTTCGCCAACCTCATTCTAACCTGCCTGTCTTGTAGAAATGGCAAATGTATTTTACCGACAAGCGTCACGATGCGACTGGTATACCCGAGAACCCTACTTTTGAGCTCGAAGAATGGCGCATGCATGACCGTCTCAAGACGATCTCCGCCGCTCTAGCCATCTGCCTCAATCTAGAAGTTGAGCCACCGGATCAGCTACGAACCACTCCCGGGGCCGTTATGGAAGCCTGGACTGACCCTACCCAACCTGTAGGGCCAAAAGCTCTCGAGGCTATTGGCAAATCACTCCAGTCTCAATATGAAACGCTAGCTATCAGAACACGTTACAAACAGTTTCTTGATCCATCGATAGAAGACACCCGCAAGTTTTGCCAGTCTTTAAGACGCAATGCCAAAGATGAACGCGTACTTTTACATTACAACGGCCATGGTGTGCCTAAACCAACACCTTCGGGAGAGTTCTGGGTCTTCAACAAGAACTATACTCAATACATACCCGTATCTCTTTTCGATCTACAATCGTGGCTTGCTGGGCCTACCATGTTTGTCTGGGACTGTTCGGAAGCTGGAAACATCGTCAAAAATTACCACAAGTTCATCCAGAAACACGAGGAGGAAGATGATGAGGCGACCAAGGTTGACCCGAGTCATCAAAGAATCAACTATCGCCCGTATATACACCTTGCTGCCTGTAGAACTGGTGAGCATCTTCCAACGAATCCGCTCTTGCCAGCCGATCTTTTCACATGTTGCTTAACAACGCCCATCCACATGGCTCTATGGTATTTTGCGCTCCAAAATCCATTGCATTCCTCTATAACCCCAGAGCGCGCCCGAAAACTGCCCGGTCGTCTTCAAGAACGTCGGACCCCTCTAGGTGAACTGAACTGGATCTTCACTGCCATTGCCGATACTATTGCATGGACAACTCTTCCTCGTGATGTTTTCCGCAGATTCTTCCGTCAAGATCTCATGGTCGCTGCGCTGTTCCGGAATTTCCTTCTTGCTCAGCGAATTATGACGACCTTTGGATGCCATCCCGTATCCTACCCAGAGCTACCAGATACTCGCCAGCATCCACTCTGGAAGAGCTGGGACTTGGCTATCGACATGGCGTTATCCCAGCTTCCCATGTTGGAGGCTAGTGCGAAGGATGGCTTCGACTATGAGTATCAAAATTCATCGTTTTTTACTGAACAGCTCACTGCTTTCCATGTGTATCTCACCCAGGGTGATGCCATGAAGCAGAAGCCACCAGAGCAGCTCCCTGTTGTTTTGCAAGTTCTGTTAAGCCAAAACCACCGCGTACGTGCCCTTATTCTCCTTGGTCGCTTCCTTGATCTAGGGCCGTGGGCTGTGCAGCTTGCGCTTAGTATCGGTATCTTCCCGTATGTCTTGAAGTTACTTCAATCGACCGCAATGGAGCTTCGTCCTGTTATGATCTTCATCTGGACCCGTTTATTAGCTGTTGATATCTCCTGCCAAGGTGATCTTGTCAAAGATTCGTGCTACCAATACTTTGCCATGATCCTACAACCTGACCAAGCCATCCCCGTCGCGGATTCTGATGAGCACAAGGCCATGTGTGCCTTTATTCTAGCCATGGTCTGCCGTGATTTTGAACCCGGCCAAAAGTCATGTAACTCTTCCGATATCATCTTGTCGTGCTTAGCTCATCTAGAAAGGACTACCAACCCTCTACTGCGGCAATGGTGCTGCCTATGTCTCAGTCAACTCTGGCACACACTTCCACAGGCCAAGTGGCGCTGTATCCGCGAAAACGCTCTTGCGCGGCTTTCACTCTTAATAAGAGATGGTACCTGTGAAGTGCGTGCTTCTATGCTATATGCTATGACTACCTTCCTCGGAATCCCAGACATCACCCCAGAGGTCCAGAAGATTGAAGAGGGTCTAGCGTGGACTATCCTCGGCATGCACAACGACGGAAGTCCAATGGTGCGCCGCGAGTTGTTAGTTTTCCTGTCTACATTTGTGGTTCGGTACCAGAATCATTTCTTGGTTGCCGCCTTTGAGCAGCTTTCAGAAGAGGATATACTCGTCAAAAAAACTAAAGGCGATGAAGGCGGCGATTCTAAGACCGGCTTACATTATGCCGTGCCTACTGATCGCCAGAAAGATGGTTCCATCAAGCCTAGTGCCCGGGGTCTCGCTTACAATACTATTTTCGCTGCCATGTGGAAGGTTGCTTTGCTCATGACTGTTGACCCGCATCCCGAAGTTCAAAAGGAGGCAACGCTTGTTGTAGACTACGTCATAAGTGCCCTTCTACAAACTAAACTGGAGCCAAATGTTCGCTCCCTCCTGCATGTGTTCCATCGCAAGGCTGCCATGCAAGCTGCTCGTCATACGCCTCGTTCAAGTCTCATCAATAATGCTGCATCTGGTCCTTCAAACGCACTCATGTCGTCCCCCGGGTTGCTTCGCCGTACCGCTAGCATGCTTTTCCCATTGACTTCTTTCTTTGGCACCGAAGAAAAGCCAGTGCCAACTCTGATGCCTTATGCCTCACCGGTAAGCCAAACGCATCGTGGAAGCTCTATGCGTAATCTTCCTGTAGATGCTACCGCTGCTACAGCCTCTGATGAAAGCAATGAAGGCCATGCCCAATCTCACTACCACATCGCCGATGAGCCAGTTTCGGGTATGTTCAAAGATCGCGACAACTCTGAAGCGCCAACTCTCCCTCTGCGCAGCACTATCTTGGACTGGTCCATCGAGCACTTCCGTGAACCTCAAATGACTCCTGTTGAATCTGATGAGCCTGGTAGCACTGACTACAACGAGCGTCTATGGAGAAAGTCTCGCAACGAGAACATTCTCAAAAAGACGCAACCGCTCAAGTCCTTTGCGGGCAGTCATAAATGGAATAATCAACTTGGCATGCTTAATAATAATACACAGCCAGTCAAGATGACCTTTCATCAATACGAAGACCATCTCGCTGTTGCCGATGACGGAAATACGGTTACTGTGTGGGACTGGAAGACGCAGGGTATCCTTAGCAGGTTTTCCAACGGCAATCCTGTTGGTTCCAAGATACGCAACCTCAGATTCATCAACGAAGACGACCAGGCTCTGTTGATGTTAGGCTCGTCGGATGGTGTGATTCGTATCTACCGTGGCTACGAAACCGACCGAAATGTTGTTCTTGCCACGTCGTGGAGGGCTCTAACTGATATGGTCCCAAGTAACGTCAACTCTGGCATGGCAGTTGACTGGCAGCAAGTCAGTGGTCGCGTCCTAGCTGCTGGTGATGTCCGTGTCATCCGTGCCTGGGATGCCAATAAGGAGATGTGCACGATGGATATCCCTGCGCGGTCTGGCTCTTGTGTCACGTCTCTCACTTCAGACCAAATGACGGGTAACACCTTTGTTGCTGGCTTTGGTGATGGCGCCGTGCGTGTATACGATCTTCGTGTTAAACCACAAGATAGTATGGTCAAAAAGTGGCGTGATGAAGCCGATCGCCAGTGGGTTATGAGTGTCCATATGCAAAGAGGTGGACAGCGTGAGCTTTTGAGTGCAAGCAGAAACGGAAAAGTCCGCCTGTGGGATATCCGTGTTGACAAGCCGTTGCATACCTTCCAAACGACTCGTGAAACACTCCGAACAGCTAGTCTTCACGAACATCTTCCAGTATTTGCAGTGTAAGTGTTATTCCCCTTCCTATACCTCTTCAACCCGACTCTATAATTCACAAATCTAACACATGACTTTTAGTGGTACATCATCTCACACTGTCAAGGTGTTTAACTTAGACGGTCAAGAGCTGTCTCGTATCGAGCCATATTCTAGCTTCCTTCAGCAGACGCGCAGTACTGCAGTATCTGCCACTGATTTCCACCCTCACAAACCCGTTCTAGCCGCCTCTGCGTGGGGAGACTCTCACATTAACTTGTTCACTTGCGAAAACCAGGAATCTGAATCTCACGTGTAGAGCACTGGGTATCTAGATTCGTTTCGTCGAGTCAGTACAACCGCGGGACCTGTAATAGACTCAAGTAGTAGTGGTTTTGGTGTTGGTGTTGGTGTTGCTGGGGATCATCATGGGTTCGGAAGCCAGAGGGTGGTTCGGAAGGACAGAAGAAACGGTGATGTGTCAACACCTAACATCGCAGAATCATGGCATCCAGCAATGAATTCTACTGCAGGAAATGGTCAACAGGCGAATGTTCGACGTGTGCCACCTTCTTTGCAGCGCACTTTCACAGAGCCAGCTTGGTCATGATATGCTCTCTTTCATCATCAGTTTTGATATACATATGTCTTTCCCGTCCTATAGAATCTGGATTGTCTATTCTTTCTTGTCTTGCTGTTCTCTCCCTTACCCCGTTCTCTACTTTACATTGTTTGTATATCGTTACTGACTTAATTCTCGCAGGATTTTATTAGTTTGGTTTTGATTCCTTCTTTACTGTTTCGATGTATTCGGGTGTTGTTTTTTTGTCTCGGGTTTTTTTTATCCCTATTCATGTCTATTTCATGTTGCCTAATACTTTTTTTTTCTTTTTTCTTTTTTTTTGGGTGGTTTCTTGATGGTATCATAATATTGTTTTACCTTTTGCATCTCATACTCTTCACCTACGAGTCCAGATCAATTTTTTTTTCTCTTCTTCCACTAGGCGACGTAATTAATTTGGCGTTATATTGTGACTTTATTTTTATGCCACGTACGGGCTTATTGTCTTCTACTGCAGTGAAACCTATTCTTGTCATTATATAGTAATGTTCTAGTATCTTGTGTAAGCCAAAGATGCTGTGCTTCTTTGTGAGCCCCATGATGAAAGCCAACTTACTGATGTAGTATGTCTGCTCCAAGAACAATATTTACTATTTTTCCCACTCACACATACTTTAGCAACATAAGAGCAGTATCACACCGTGCTTGAGCCCCCTTGTTCGCAAGCCATGTCTCGGGTTCTTCTTTCTTCTGCAATGTGAAGGTAAAATGTAAGCTGGATGCATCTGCAGCTAGTATATTGAGATTTGTGGCTTATAAGTCCAGCTGCCAGTGTTGGTGGCAATTTTGGCGCTTGTATTCATACATTGAACGTTGCTTAGACTTTTATGTTAATTGCTAAATACACAACCAAATAATAAACCCCCCCCCCCCTCTCCCCAAAAAAACAAAACCCTAACTAACTATCTGAGTGTCAAAAGTTATAATAGACATGTACTATTATTAACTGAAAAAAGATCTATAAACCAGTCAGAAGTAAAAAAGTAATACAATGCTGTCTATCTGCATTCGAGTTAACAAATATATTTGTTTCTACTTTGACGCCACACAATAACGAAACTGTGTTTCCTTATGTTGTTTTAAGCCTCTTTCATAATGTTTTATTCTCTCTTACCGACAAATCCCGACCCATGAAATAACAGTATCTCTGTAACATAAAGATACGAATCTATTGGTTTCCAGCTGAATCGATATTCTTTATAGGGTTAGAGATACAAACCCAGCGCTTTTCAACGCGACATTGTGCATAGCGTGCACGAATCGCCGCTGCACGAAAGGAGAAAAAGAATAAAAGAAGGAAAGAAGGTAAGCAAAAACTTCTATTGAAAATGGGAAGGTCATAAGTGATCCTTTGTCAGCGCGGGCGATCATTGCGACGATCATGAGTTCAGAGCAGCCATTTCGACATTCTATGCTGCCAAATTATGAAGAATTAGGCTTTCTTCAAGTTGACCAGATTCCCTTGGTGAGAAGTCCTGTGCTTTTCTAGGAACAGAATCAGATCCATGGACACGTCTTAAGGGAATCTTTCAAATTTCGCCAGTAGAAATTATACAAGCACGCTTTGAACTCTGAGATTAATATCTGAACCAGTATTTGCTGATGTGGCTACTAACTAACTCGCCTCAGTTTTCCGGCAACTTACCAAATAAGTAAATAATGAATGCATTGGTAAGAACCCTCAAGCCTTGAGTTGTTGTATAATCTGTCTTCTGCTATGGATAAATGCGGTACAGGCGGATGGGTACCCCTACGGTCTCTCCTGGACCTTGGGATTGTCGCAGGCTGGACGTACTAATGTAGCGCTTTGGCACGAGAAACGAAAGGTCATTAGTTAGTTATGATTAGTTTACTAAGTCTAGAAATGCATGAAAAGACACGTTATGCAAGGTACACATTGGCTAGTTGTGGAAGTGCAGGTATCCGGATATCATACTACTAATAACATATCGAGAACAAGGTCGGTCCGTTTTGTCTATAGCGTGTTTTCGTAGCTTGATAGTCTCGCTGTTATTCTGTGTTTCGGTGGCTTTTTGTTTTCATTTCTATAGTAGTTTGACTAGTTCTATGGAAGATAGTATATAAGCTGGACAATAACGAGACACCTGTAGTCGTTTAGTGGTACGAGTACGACAGGACAGGCGTATTTATTAATAGAAAGAAACGTCAACTTCATACTCCGGCAGCCAGCCATGAGAGGCAACCGTAAGTAGATTAATAATGTGTCTAAGAGGGCTGAAGAGCGACCATTATCTTTGACGGTGTTCTTTGGGAAGCGGTATGTAGTTGGTTACAGGGGATAAATCACATGGACTGGAATGTTGCTATTTTACCACGTAAGTAACAAAACAAAACGCAATGATGGGGCGCTCAGCAAGCAAACATTAAGATTAATGATTAAAAAAAACAATAGGTGCCATAAAAAAGGCTAGCGTAAAGATTTAACTTCGTTAAAGAAAGAACACGCACGGAATGAATTGGTCGCAACTTGAAGCTGTCAAACTGACGGTGCCAATGATACGAACTACGACTAGATTGTCAGATTAATTTTGGCACGAGCCTTTTGTTGCTGTAATTTGAAAGCACAATATAGTGCACAAAAAAGAGCCCCAAGGGCAAGAAGAGCTCGTTGGTTATGTTCTGATCAGCCAGGAACTAAGCTGCATATCCTAAACATGAAACGAATGTGAGTGGAACTTTCGCCGGAAACCGTAGTCGGACATCTATCGCAGAGTAGTAGTAGTAGTACTTTGTGGCAAGACTCGCAGCAGCAAGGCAGCGAGTGCAGGCCATTTTGACTGGCAAGAAAGTAAGCGAAAGTATAACGCATCATCTCGTTGTTCATTGTTCTCAGCGAGCTTCTTTCGCAGCTTCTGCTTGGCAACGGCAAGTAGTTGCTTTGTTTCCCATTTGCCATTGCGATAGTCCCCCTGTTAGTGTGCATGTGCACCACATGCACTCATTTTTTTAGATGAGCAACTTTAGATGGCGCAGATAATGTCAAGTCCCTGGACTAGTATCTTGATTAAGTTAAGGGTCGCAGGCAAATTGAGGATCTCTCGTCGTTTATTGTTCTTCTGTTTTCTTTCTTCCGCTCTTGAGTAAAAGCGCTGGTTACTGTGTAGCACTGAATAAAGTGGGATGGATAAATTCTGGATAGTTTCAAACACCCCTTTTTTTCTCACACAATAGTAGTAACAGTATCTAATTTCTACTATGTAGCGAGATATAGCTTATTTGTAGAGTAGTGTCGCAAAGTAGGTGTAGTTAGTGATATATGCAGAGTCTATCTATCACGCCAAAATGCCATAGCCTATAAGGTCTATATTATAGGTACCAACAGAGATCTTTGGGCTTACTCTAAAATCGCCTGTGTTGTCAGTTTTGACGCAGTCATAACTTTTCAGGGACGCCCTCTTTGCATGACGGAGGAAAGGGTTACTCTACATTTATCGCTTGCTACGAGAATAGTAGCATTCTTCCTTAGCTCAGTTACCACAGCGTGGGAGAGCAAGACGAAGAAAAAAAAAAGTTAGCCTGTCCCCCCTGGAACTACAAAACGAACAGTGTAGGTGTTGAAGCGGATATTGGGTTACCCCTGGAAATCCATTTCAATTCCCCAGCCGCCAACATAAAAACGCCAATACTAGTGTAGTAGTAGTATTTGCCCGATGAAGTTGGTGGTTACAGCATTTACGCTAGAGAAATATAGTGAAGACAATATACTTGGACTCTTTTGTTTGTTGCAATTCCCACAGAATTGGTAATTTTCTACTAAGTATTTGCTGCGACTTTACATAGTATTCTAATCCTGTTTTGAGAGCTTCACGCTCACAGCCCCTCCATTTACTTTATTTTTATTCTTGTCTTCTCTGACTCAAGAAGCCCTTTTTTTTTTCTATTTTCTTTTTTTTGCTTCTCTAGCTCGGCCCACTGCTGCGATTCTTATCGTACGCCTAGATTTATGCTTTTTTGTGCCCTGAAATCGGAGTAGGGTAGTGCTATCTGATCATTGGAACTGCAACTAGTACAGCGCCCAGCCTCACTATCTCACTATAGCACGATCGTTGTATTCTAGCATCGCCATTTAGTTCTGATTCTCTTCCTTTCTTCCAGTACCAAAGGAGCAGAAAAACTGAGAACCTAACAAAAGAGTAGGCTAAGCCTGTTAATATCTTTTCATTAGCCTGTTTTGCTCTACCAGCGCGTGCGGAAGCCCTCTTTCACGAGGTCACACGTCCCGCACATAATCCAGTAATTGCAGAAGCCGTAGTGACGGGTACATAGCAACTAAACTTTCATCGATCCTCTGGGGCCAAGCGAGGCTCCATTTTCGTGCATCTGCAGCCAGTCCCTCTGGGAAGCGCCTCCTCCATCTTGTCATTTCTACATGCTCTGGAATAAATTTGACTTGCTGCCTCAAACTACACTTTCGCAGCTTGCCGCTCGCTGCATCTATACGTCTTTCTTTGTCTCTTCTACGAGCCCGCTCATTGACTTGGTCCACCCGAATTCGCCGACACATTCGTTGTTGCTTGCTGCTCTCCATTCATTGACGATCATATTTATTGGTGGCTTATCACTCGTTGCCCCGTCACACTCCCAGACATCGTATCGCCCGGCCGTCCATCTCCCACCCAATAGCAGCTAGCTGTTCTTATTTCCTGCCGATCGCTTTGTGACGCTCCCTGATTCTTGCCGGCGCATCCTGCCATTATCTTCACTACCACAACTACCACAACTACAACAACTACAGCCATTACCGCAATCACAACAATCATCGTGTCCTGTCTACCAAGCAGCATCGCGACCGTTGTCCAGATCACATCTTGATCTCAATTCTTGCATCGCCGCTACTCCTAGTCGCCGCACATTTGATCAAGACTCTATATATACACCTCCTTGCGCAGTATTGCGACGCGCTGCCCTCGCCAGCAGCCACCATGGCCTTTCTTTTCAAGTCAAAGAAGGGACACGATCGTAACCTAGCGAGCCGTGAAGGTATTCCGGGTTCTTCTGGCTCCAAAGGTTCGTTTTCGCGCTCCGCACCTTCTGGCAGCTTGAATTCTATTGTCGACGATACCTCCGCTGGTAGTCCCGATCAGTCAAATGCAGCCATGCCTCGCAGAGGCCCCAGTGCTGCCGATAACCATTCTGTCGTCCCGCCACAGGCTACGCAACAACAACAACAACAACAACAACAACCACCGCCACCACCACCACAGCAGCAACAACAGCTGCAACAACAGTCGCCGGCACAAAATGTACAGCAACAAGGCCCACCGCTGCCGCAACAGGGACTGTCTCCTGTGCAGCAACCGCCGCCGCCGCAACAAGTACAGTCGCCGCCATCACAGCAAGCATCTAGTGATCTACCCGTAAGTTCTTCATCTTTTGCACCATGGTACACTCTATCCCTCCATATACCGAATATTCGAGACTATAGACGAGTGGGTAGAGCAAGCATCCACCTGCATATATAGCTTAAACAAATATTGCTACAATCTTTCCTCTCCCTTGTCTTTTTTTTGTCTGTCTTTTGCCCAAGGTTTTCTGACAGCTACATTCCAATAACCGATCTTATGGTATATTGTATCTGTATATCCTGAATATTCATTAACTCACCCATCTTTTTATTTTATGTAGTTCCGCAATGGCAACCAACCGCCACAAAATCCCAATGCGGCCCTTTACCCATGGTCGCAGCGCAGACTAACCTACACCTCTTCACATCCACCACCGTTTCCTCGATATGGAGCCGCTGTGAACTCTGTCGGCTCTAAGGAGGGCGACATTTACATCATGGGCGGTCTCATAAATAGTACTACTGTCAAGGGCGATCTTTGGATGATCGAAGCTGGTGGGAGTCTGTCTTGCTATCCTCTAGCCACAACTGCCGAAGGCCCTGGTCCACGTGTCGGCCATGCTAGCCTTCTCGTAGGCAATGCCTTCATCGTGTATGGTGGTGATACAAAGATCGAAGAGACGGATGTACTCGATGAGACTCTGTATCTATTGAATACTTGTAAGTTGTCGGATTCACTGGCATCAACACGAAACGCAGCAAACACTGACACCCTGTTTCTAGCAACACGCCAGTGGTCTCGGGCGCTCCCTCCCGGACCTCGCCCATCTGGGCGTTATGGACATACACTCAACATACTTGGCTCTAAAATATTCATCTTTGGTGGACAAGTTGAGGGCTTTTTTATGAACGACTTATGTGCCTTTGACCTCAACCAGTTACAAAATCCAGTCAACAGATGGGAGGTTTTGTTGACAAACACCGAAGTGGCAACGACACCCCCTACCATGCCGTCACCAAGAACAAACCACACAGTTGTTACTTACAATGACAAGCTGTACCTGTACGTGAAACCTTAAGAAGCATACTTCATCTGAAGCTCCTCTTTTTTTTTTTTTTCCATCCTTCTTACTAACAATATCTAAAGCTTCGGTGGAACGAACGGCTACGAGTGGTTCAACGATGTTTGGTGCTACGACCCTACATCTAATAAATGGTCGCAGTTTGACTGCATCGGTTATATTCCCGTCCCGCGCGAGGGGCATGCTGCCGCACTTGTGGACGATGTCATGTACATATTTGGCGGCCGCACCGAGGATGGAAATGATTTGGGAGACCTAGCTGCTTTCCGAATCTCGTCTAGAAGATGGTATACCTTCCAAAACATGGGTCCATCACCATCTCCTCGCTCTGGCCATAGTATGACAAACGTCGGCAAGTTGATTTTCATTGTTGGTGGTGAGCCGAGCTCAACAACCAACCCTATCAACGATCTGGGACTTGCCTATGTTCTAGACACAACAAAGATCCGGTATCCAAATGACAACCCAGCCTCGCGTGGCCAGCAAGCCGTTCGCAAGACGAGTAACGATACTGGGCAAGCGCAACATCTAGCTGGTCAACGTCCTCTGCGTGACGGCTCTTCCGGCCCAGGAGGTCCTGATGGCAGGCGGCCAGGCCCCCCCCCGCCTGGATATCAAAACAGCCCGAACGGCGGTCCTAATGGAAGACCCCTAAACAGACCTCCAAATGGATCTATCGGTGGACCCAATGGCCCTCATCCTGGTGGTCCTGGTAGACCCAACCCAAACAGCCCACAGAACATGGGTAATGTTGGTCGTGCTCGTGGTGCCTCATCAGACCGGGATGGTGCTATTGGTCAGTCACCTGTTACAATGGCTCTTCGGGAGAGTGAAAGCGCTAATGGCCGTCGTACTCCCCAATCCCGTTCTGGCTCAAAAACTGAACAACATCCCAATGAAACCCCACGCACTAGATCTGCACAGGGCCGTGTTGCTCGTGGTCAAGGCTCTATCGATAGTACGCACGGCAACGATCCAGGTATCACTCCCGCTGTCGCCGCAGGCGCAGCTGGTTCCATGGTTGCAGCTGCCAATCCTACTGCGTTGGCGCCTTCAGCACCGCCTACTAATGCACTTCCTTCTGCGCCAGGTGGGCTTAATAGTCCTGTACCGAATGATGTAAATAGAACTCTTGCGACAGTTCCTACTCGCCAACCTAGTAACTCTATGAACCGGAGGTCTTCGACTCGCAACTCACAGACTGTTGCGCTGCTCAAAGAGCTCGATTCCGCAAGAAATCGGAACGCTTGGTATGCTTCAGAGCTTGAGCTTGCTCGCAAAGCTGGATACTCCCCTAGTACCAACATCGGACCTGTACTTGAGGGTCGTGGTGCTGAATCTTTTGATGATGAAGATAAGCCTCTGATCGAAGCTCTTCTTGTAATGAAGAACGAATTAGCAAACGTACAAGCATCTGTTGATAAACAGGCTATTCTAGCTTCTAAACAGATCGCTGAGGCAGAGAAGCAACGGGATGCAGCTATCCAGGAGGCTGTTTATGCGAAGGCTAAGCTAGCAGCCCTTGGTGGCAGTGTTGCCAACACTCCCCAGTTAGATGAACACGATGATGCGGAGCGACACAGTGACATCAGTCGACGCCTTGCTTCCGCTCTAGGCATGCAAAAGGATATGACTGCCCAGATCGACAGCCTTCGTTCAGATTTGGAAGCCGAAAAGAAGTTTAGAAAGCTTGCTGATGACACAACTGCTGCTACCCAAAAGCGTATGGCGGATTTGGAGGTCTACAAACAGATGACTTCGCCAGAAGTTGAGCGTCTCAAGGCCGAGTTACATTCGGTTCAACGCGAGGACCGCGAACACACTGTTTTGTACACGGAGACTCTTGCCGCGATGCAGATACTACAGGTCGAGAAGGACGAGATGTCAGCAAAATATAACAGCAAAGTGACTAATTCCGAGGATACTCTTGAAACTATGTCCTCCTTGAGAGCTGCTGTATCTGCTTCATTAGAGACGAAGGCCCATATGGAGAAGTTGTACTCTGAAGAGCGAACTTTACGTGAAAACGCTGAGCTCAAGTTGTCCAAGGTCACTGCTGACTATGATATCCGTGCTGCTGAAATCGCCACTCTTGCTCAACGCCTTCACGACGTAGAGGCCATGGCCGAGAAACATGCAGAAGAGGCTTATGCTCATAAGCGAGCTCTTGTGTCTGGCTTGGAAAAGATGGAAGCCCATGATCACCCAAGGGGCCCCAGTCATGATTCTGAGAAGCTTGCCATACTCCAGGCTCAGTTGGCTACTGCTACTGGTCTTGTTAAGAAGTACCAGGAAGAAGCCAACAACGCCGCTGATAAGCTTCGTGCTGCCGAAGAGCGTATTGCTGGCCTTGAGGTCTACCAAGAACAAGCTAGTCGTGAAGGCGTCAGTATCCGTAGACAGCTCCAATCGACTCTGAAGGAGACACGGTCACTACAGGCCACCGTTGCGGACTTGAAGAATCAGCTAGCTGCTCAGCAGCTTGAAGCCAATGCTATAACTATCCAACACAACACACTCAAGGATATTCTTAGCGAGCGTGGTATCAGCCCGATCACTGGAGGAAAGTCGAAGAACGGCTCTCGTGCTGTCTCGCCAGAACAACAAGCTCGTCTAAAGGAACTCGAAGCTCAACTCACCGAAGCAAACAACGCTCATGAAAGAACGAAGCAAAGTTTCAACTCTCAGCTACAGGAGTCTGCTGCTCATTATCACGATAAGCTTACTCAGCTTCAACAAGACTACAACTCTGCTGTCCATTATGTGCGTGGCACCGAGAAAATGCTGAATAAGTTGAAGGAGGAGCAAACTGTCTACAAGAACGAGAACAAACGTCTGAAGACTGATCTTGATGGGTTTGAAGAAAAGCTTATTGCCGCTACCCAGGCTACTTCACAGGCTGGTGATTGGGACAAGGGCCGGGCTGCATTTGAGAGCAAGATTGAGCAACTTCAGGCTGATATGCGTAATCAAATCATCGATCTTGAAAAACAGCTAGAAACTATAAGAAGCCAACTTCTGGAAGCTGCTTCTCAACGTGACCATGCTATTGGCACTGCGGACGAGATGAACCGCAAGATTATGGCCACTAAGAAGGATATTGAAACGCTACAAGAGGAGAACCAATTGCTGGAGCGCCGTGCGCTGGATGCTGAGCACAAGGTGTCTATGTTGCTCGATCAGGTCGAGTCTTCAGTCGACAACTACCGTCGCCGCAGCCGTCAAGTACCCAGCTTTAGTGGCCCACCTGCTACCGAGACTAATGGATTATCTGCCATTGTGCCGATGGTATCTACTGTCACTGAGCCCATAATCATCACCGAGACAGCCCCCGATGCTGATCGTGAAAGCTTTTATGGTGCACCTGATGGTGGCATCGGCAACCGTAACAGTGCTGCCCTAGACAACCTTGCGTCTGAACTTGAGACTCTTCGTTCGCAGTGGGAAGCCACAAATAAGAACTACCGCCTGAGCAACGCTTTTGAGTTTGAGACCCAACTAGGCACTACTAAGAAGGTTGATGATGTTAATGGTCTTGGAATTAGCGAGAGTCTTGCTGATTGGCGCAAGAGACTTGATGTTGAAGAGCAGGAGAATGGCACTCGCGCCAAGTAAGAGCCTCCAGTGCTTTGTTCTCTTGAATCTTCGTTGGCCCTTTGGATGTTCACGTATGACTTATAATTCATATGTTTTCTGTTTTCCAATGTACGACTCAGTAACGACAACGGCAATACCCGAGCCGATATCTTCAAGATCTCAGTGAGCTTCTTCTTCACTATAATTTATCAGATTGCAGAAAAGTATCCTGATTGAAACTTGAAGACTCTCTGGCTATATCACGACACGAACCATGATTATCTTTGTTCCTCGATATCTCTTTCTTGATGACAATGGCGATTTGATTTTTTCTTCCTTTCCTGACTCTTTCACATATACTCGTCTCACCTATTTTATACATAACCCTTTTCTCTCGCCCTGTACATTTGAAGCTCTCTGTATTATTGAGGGCCATTTCACTTCTTCTTTCTATAATTGTGTCGAATCTTTGTTCCCCTTCTGCATTTCTTTGTTGTTTCCGGGTTTCTCTATGGGCCTTGATGCTGGTCGCACATGGCGTTTTTCTTTATAAATTTGGCGTATCTTTGGTTCTCATCTTTCAGATCGCATCATCACCTATTAATACTTATAGGTATGCGCTTTGCTATCTACTAGTAAAGCTTATGCTTTGATCTACTTTCTTGTTTGCACCTTGGATATTATCTTCTTTCTGTTTGCGATGTTTAGTATTTTTTTTTCTTAGCTTAACCAGACAGAAGTGCAACAGAACTTCCATGTCTATTGCTAGCCGGTTCTGCTCTACTTATTTTTCTTTTTTTAGTTTATTTCTTAGGTATAATTTTACTTGACCGGGCGACTCGCTGACGACACGATCATTTGTTCTGGATATGAGAAGCCCCTTGGTTTATACATAAAATGAATGACATATTCTTTTCTTTTCATTATCTCTTTGACTACAGTTCGGTTCGCATGATCTCCATCCATCCATTTATTCTCTATAAATCTCCTCGTGCAACTAATATGTGAAGCAACAGTCTAGTCAAAATGCACGGACCAATTCCCGCACATTCAGTTGGGGTACATTGAACTTATTCCGCGGTTTAGTTAATGCGCGGGGGAGCTCCGGAAGGTTTTTATTTTATCTCAATCATTAACCTTATTAAGTTTCTAGAACTATGAAGATACTGAGCTCCGGAAGTTGCGCCATATGTTTCAGCATGTTTGCAGAGCTCTATTCTTTGTCTTTTTCATGTGAGTCTCTTCATCTGGGACATGTCAATCAGTCTTATCACTGTATCCCATACCCATCGGTTTCCATCGGCACTAGAGAACTGAATGCAGAGGGAAGACTCGGTCGGTACTTATGGGACCTACTATGTAAATATATTACAGCTGTCCCGTTTATCATCTGATCTGCTCGCTCAGGGCCGTAGTTACTACGCTATAGGTAGGCTTTATTGTATCACGCGCACCTGCATATAAAAAAAATTAAAACCCCCCGATATGAGCTGTATAGGGTAACTGCGATGGGGAAACACCGAAGACGGGTTAAAAGAAGGCTAGCAGACGGTCTAGTTATCTCAACGAATTCAACCTAATCAACATTGCTCTCATTACTCACCTACCAGTCGCCAAACAATCAACAACTCTATACATTAAGTGCTAACAGTCAAATCATTGACTTCGCCAATTTCTATATAGCTACTAGAAGGACCAGTCCCAACTGCACCGGCTGTTCCTTTCGCCATCTTTGTCATCTGGTATCAGAGACAGCTGACTTTACTGGGCCTCATGCGCATCCATCATTGATCGAACAACCCGTTTGTTTGCCCTGTTCCAAGAGTCGCATCTGATTTTACAAGCAAACCCGCGTGTTCACTGCTCCAAGTAAGAAATGGCGCTTCATAGCTGGATTGAGATCGATCCCGAGAGCGGATTCTCTCTTGAGAACCTTCCCTTTGGGATTTTCAGCACCATAAGCAACCAATCCCCCCGCGTTGGTGTTGCTGTGGGCGAGAAAGTTCTCGATCTTGCGCAGTTAGCTACTCATGTGCAATTCAGCAGTGTCTTCCCCGCGGAGATTCAAGGCCACGAGTCTGTATTTAGTGATGGCTCGCTGAACCGCTTTGCAGCTCTTGGCCGTTCCGTCCATCAAGCTGTGCGCACCCGACTACAGCATATCTTAGCTGCCGATACCAAGTATGGCAGCTTCCTGCGTGACGACGCAGCTTTTCAGAAGAAAGCTCTAGTGTCTCGAACTGATATTACGCTGCACCTGCCTGTGGGCATCGGTGACTACACCGATTTTTTCGCAGGCTATCACCACGCATACCACTGCGGCGTCATGTTCCGCGGCAAAGACGAGGCGCTGCAACGCAACTATATGCACCTCCCGGTGGCGTATCACGGACGTGCATCCAGTGTGGTGGTTTCTGGTACGCCCATCCGTCGGCCCAAGGGCCAGATCCTGGAGCCGGTTCCCACAGCCGTGACTGCATCCGACAACTTCGCCATGCAAGCGCAGTCCAAGACACACACGCAGTCGACTATGCCTGTGACTTCGCTCAGCCGCCGGCTGGACTTCGAGTTGGAGATTGGCTGCATCGTGGGCATGGGCAATGTGCAGGGCGAGTCTATCGCAGTGGACGATGCCGAGCAGCACATCTTTGGCTATGTTCTCCTCAACGACTGGAGTGCACGCGACGTGCAGGCGTGGGAATACGTCCCTCTCGGCCCGTTCAACGGCAAGAATTTTGCGACATCCATCAGCGGATGGGTAGTGCTGGCCGATGCGTTGGAGCGCTTCCGGACTGAGCCGCTCACCGTTCAGAATAAGGGTGAGGGCAATGTACAGGACTACCTGCGTGAGGCAAATGCTAAGTCAGTGTTTGATATTTCGCTCGAAGTAACATTGGATGGTGAGTTTGTTCTGTTTCTGTCCCTGCCTGGTGATTTAAATCTTTAGCCGTTGTCGGTTCTGTTTGCTCGCTTTTATTTTTTTTTTTTTTTTTGGTTCGTTCACTTCATCTTTGAGGAAAGAAAACGGCGAGTGGTTCTTTGTCTCCTGAGCACTTGTTACTTTTTTGCGTCCACTGTTATATCACAATTCTGTCTTCCTCCCCCATCACAGATTGACTCCCTATGATCGGGTTGGTCATTGCTTGGGAAGTTTTCTCTTTCCTCTTCAGCCTTTAGATTACATTTCTTGGTTTCTAAGTAGTGACCACCCACCGTTTCTTCCCTCACTTTTTTTCTTGCTTTTTGCTTCTTCTGGGAATCTCGCCTCCTTGCCATGCTGTTTCTCATCGCCTCGAAACGAGGCGAGTTAAGGCTTGCAAAGAAAGAGGGCACAATCAAAATCACACATGTCTTACATTTATTGAGTGCGCATACATAAGAAAGCTACACAATATCACCAATTGTTGCAGCGAGTAGCTAGCAAGTGCTTTGTTATCCACCGCCACACCCTTATCAAGTGTATGGTCAGTTCACGCAAGCTAGCCAGGCTAGCTAGTCAATGTCTGCATTGGTTTGATTCCCTATTAGTGGGGGGACACTTGCTTGTTTGCGTTGTCTAGGGACCTTTGCAGCTTAACCCGGGAAAGAGGCTCGACACTTACTTTAGGGCTCATGTTTGTCTAGAACGAGCTAACCATGCCTCGGTCAACTCACCGTATTGAATTTCCGCACATACGTATCATCAAAACCAGCGGCAGTTGCATACCCTGTGATATGGGCTATGACTGTCTAGGAGCCGTACAAAATTGCTAACATGCCAATGCGCCCTTTGGCGCGTTTTATATTACGCCTTAATAGTCAACAACGGATTCAAATCTGCGTCTGAATCTACGACAAGTGATCCACCCCATTCATCAGCCGCCGCCAGTACCACTACGCCAATCACGCGGGTCAGCTCTAAGAACCTCATGTGGTCGTTCCCCCAAATGCTGGCGCATCACACTCTGGGTGGCTGCCCGCTACGTACAGGCGACTTGCTGGGCTCTGGCACAATCAGCGGAGAGACCGAAGGTTCGCGTGGTAGTTTGCTGGAGCTATCTGAGGCTGGTAAAAGAGATATCACACTAACTGATGGAATCAAGCGTCGGTTTCTGGAAGATGGTGACATTGTAACTCTGAAGGGCGTTTGTGTTAGTCAGGATGGAGTTAGGGTTAGCTTTGGTGATTGCATTGGCCAAATTGTTGGCTAAAGACTTTTGAACCCTACTTTGAGATGACAGCGACGACAAAATTTAACGTTACTACTGCTACAATGGTAATTCCAGTCAGTTCTACTGTGATACGCACCCATGGAATAGTTTGATTTAGAATAATGTTGTAAGGACTCTTCAAGCTAGCACACCAAACCCAAATCAAATGCCCCATCTCCCCTCCAAAACATAAGCTTGCCTTGATAACAGTTTGTTTTACGCTATCATGTTGGACATAGCGAAATAGCGCCCTGCAGATTATATAGGGACTATAAGAAAAACTCTAGACTGGTGGTTTCTATAATATTCAGTGCTAGCAAGGAGAAAAAGAATAAGCTCAGAAAGGACGAGAGAGAAGGAAAGAAGAGAAAAAGAGGGGAGAAGGGGAAAGCCAAATCAGGCAAGATTTCGAGGGGAACAATACAAGGACCATATTTGTAGGGTTACTAACGGGGTCTTTGGCAAGCACCAGAACCGACAACCGAATGTGCTAACTTGGGTTGTTTAAACTCTTGCTAGGATTATTTTCCTGTAGCCAGGCTAGTTAGCTGCTGTTACTGGCAAAGGGTAGGTTGACTCTATGACCCGAAGGAAGAAGCGCTGGCTTAGGTCTTAAGCGAAAGAAAAAGAAAGGAAGATACAGATATTGGCTTATTGCTGAATTACTGCTAGTATGTTACTATTAATATAGAGAATAGAGTACGGCCATTATTTTATGCTACATCAACATTGGATATCATCATTTTCTAATGATGATTCAGTACGAGGCTCTACACCAAGCATGCCTTTGAAAACAAGATATGGAAGAGATAAGCCGAGACCAGTGGAAATAGAAAAGTCTGAAGGGATGTAAATGCATCAACACCAGCTTGTCTGGCGTGTAGAATAAATTCCCAAATAGGTATTTTTTCAGTTTTTGGGGGCAGAGGAATGACAACCGGGGTGGAGTGATGATCGTCTACTGTTCTTGCTATACTGGGTAAGTATAGATCACAGTGGATAAAAAACGATAGCAGGGTATGATATTATGCTCTGTTATTTCAGGATTTCTTGCGGAAGCCAGAGTTTAGAGTTTAGTAGTAGTAGTAGTAGTAGTAGTAGTAGTAGTAGTAGTAGTAGTAGTAGTAGTAGTAGTAGTAGTAGTAGTAGTAGTAGCAGCCCATAGGTATTTGCCGGACAGGCGGCTACTAGGGCTTGTTTAGGCTAAGAGCTGTCTGACCTGTAGATAGAAACCCTGGAGTTCAATATCGTCAGTGAACAGATGACAAACAGATACTGGGTGTAGTGCCGTGTTGGGAGATTATAGCTTAATTAGTTCAATCAACTAGAGAAGATACAATCAACTTGTGCACAATGTATACCATTGTAGCACTACTATTAGTGTACCTCAGACATCTATGTATCTCTATGTATCTGACCTTAAGCATGCATATGATCCTAGTGTTCTACCAAAGAACCTATTCTAATTCTCTGACAGATAAAAAGCCAGAGTAACAAATTGCTGGGACGCGGCTACCAGCTGCTTGATTATCTCGGCGGTTGGATCAGGTGAACTGGTGATCTTCTTGGGTATATTCAGTCTCTATTTAGAATTTCTCCTCCCTTCATATATTATAGAATAAGATTGTCCTATACCCTGTTGTCTGATGCCCTAAAGAAAACTAATTACAGTAATCATAAAGGCATACAGATAGACAACGCAGAATTAAGTGACAATTAGTTTGTAGAATAGAAAGGCTGAGCCATATTTTATTGGGTGGCTATCAGGCTTAAGGGCACTTGTAGCATGTCAAAGACATACAAGATAATGGCATGTTATTCTTTAAAAATAAGTAATATATAGTAGTAATATCTAGTACGAAAGGCTGGCCACACTGACAAGAAAAGATCTTATTATATATAATTTGGGTTGTAGTATTTCCATCATAGTCTTTTTATTATGTTTTCTGATAGGCCCCGATGATTAATTATCCAAAAGAAATAGAAAGAAACTAACTAAAGCATTTAGTGGCTAGTAGTTTGTTCTAGGCTAAGGATCTAACATTGTTACAAATTAGTAGTGAAAGAAGAAACGAAGAAAAAAAGAACAAGAAACAGCAGCAATGCGAGGAAACAGAGCAAGCAGGGGGCCTCGTTTTGGGCACAAGATGCGAGACAGGATGTGCTTTCTCCAAGCACTCCCGGGCAATTTTTTTTTACTTGGGAAGAGTGCTTCTGGTGAATTGTTGGCAGCTTCAATTATTGCTAGTACTATTAACCTTTTTGAAATAAAAACACATATTACTCATTCCTGTTTATTACTTATTTCCGTTCTGCGGAGAAACGAACAACTGAACCAATACTCTAAGTAGTAGTACTGGCAATAGCAGGTCCTACGGGATAATATGTAACTCTTCAACGTAACAAGAACTAACTGCTTATGGATGTACAAGCCCGGGTCTTCTTTCCAGGCCCAGAGGAAAACAAGAAGAGAAGAGGAAGGAAAGGGACGAAAGGGCTCGAAAGGTTTCCGCAAAGTTGGTGGATTCAGTAAGAATTGTTGTGCATAATGGTTCTTTTTCGAGTCTCGGAGTTTCCCATTGGTGAAGGCTGGATCTTTCACTGAAACAGCAAAAAGAGAGAGATAAAATAAGAAGATAAATACTTCATTTCTCGGAAAATGGGAAAAAAGATTGAGCCAAGGGGAAGGAAAGAAGAAGAGTAAGGGGGCCGGACAGGCAAGGAAATCGAGGGCCAAGATGAACGGTTCGGTGCCGAACGTTTTGTATGTGACCGTGTCACTTGGCTTATTAGCCTATATAGGGAATGACAAAAGGGTAGTCATTTGTAGTTGACGGTGTTAGATTGCTATAGCGCCTCTGCCCAAGAGTTACATTATCATTATGTGCATCCTGGCCCTTGTGATCGGTATGATATATGTAACCTTCTTACATTTCTATTCTCATTCCTTGGAAGTAACGCCATTGATACTTGTTTTACCTACATTCTTCGAGTTTAGATACTGTTACCACGGCATATTCATATATATTGTTATAATGGTACAAAGCTCACTGAAACTTGATAGGATATGCTAACCTAAAGGGTTGGCAAATATAATCATGAAAAGGGATATAACAGAGAATGGGCTAGCTCTCAGTCAATAGATCAAGACTCCCAAGTCATAAATGGCGGTTGCTTTGTTCTAAAGATGGCACGTCACATCACGTGGCGCAGCCGGGCCAAAAACTACAATCCAACTGGCCGGGTTTTGGAAAGAAGTTATATGTAACGGACAAGAAAGCTGGGCGCTAGAAATACAAGACAATGAGGATATTGTGAATTCTAAACAGCAACATCAACAACACAGCAGCAGCAGCTATGACGGTAACCTACAACAGCATGGCGTATCGTTGGCAAGATTAAAGACATTGGCGAAGTTTATTTTATTATTTATTTTGACTCGTTATTCGATTAAAAGTGAACTATGACGAGGGAGAGAAGATTTAAATGCATGTACTAAGAAGCTATAGCATTACAGTGATATATGCCTGGACATGTGGCCACGCTATGGAACCGAGTTTCTCACTTATGATCGACTGACAAGACTTCTTCATGCCAGAGTCTGCACAGGCCGTCTTGACAACCAACCTACCTATAGTCTAGACTAGGCTATACCGGACTCTTCGAGCGCCAACCAGACACGACAAAAGCGTGAGAAAAAGGCAAGAGAAAGAGAGAGAGAGAGAGAGTGTGTGTGTTTGTGCATCCGGGCAACAGACAAAGTGTAGATTAGCAGCCTAAGAATGAAGAAAGATGCTAGGAAAACAAGCTCAGGTAAGTCCACTACTAGGAATATAAGGAATAATAGGTGGGTAGAGGGATGGCGCTATTTGTCAATCAGGGACCTATTCTCCGTCTGCTGAGACGACTTCGGCACTTGTGCTTGGATTTGTCTCACTGTTCCGCGGTTTTGTCAGCCTGCCTAGATTTTTCTTTTTCTTTTTCTTTTCTATTTATTATTATTAATTCTTTCCTGCTGCTTGGCCCTTTTGTTGCTCTTGCTCTAACTTCATTTCCCTTTTCTTTTCTGTCTTTCTTGACCGATATTACTTTACAAAGGGACTTATGGAGAAACTTGAATACCGCACTCTCTAGAAAAAAATATCCCCACCGGACGAAGGAGTGGCGAGAGGGATGGGTTTATTTTTCAAGTAGAATCAAGCAGTAAAAGAAATAATGGCTGAGGCTAGCTAGTAGGAATGTTAGAAAAAAAGAGGCGGGAATCATGCTATAGTGGGTTGGATTGATAAATAAAGAGAGAGGGGAGAGAGAAATACCCTTGACATTACTTGACGGAAGCTAGACGATTGAACGAACGCTTTGTCGGACTTCCTGATGCTGCCAGATCGGCCCTATATAGATAGATATTACGTGGAAGACTGAAAGAAGCATATATCTAAATTAACATTACACACACACATATCGTCTATGCATGTATATTGTTATATTATACCGACGGGCGTCAGATCACTCGGCACCCACACACGTTGGTTGTGTGGTGGTCTGGAGTTGCACTGTGCCTATCGTGGTTGATTAGAGTCTTTATGGTGTGTGTAAGTGGTGGCTCTAGTGTGCCTTTTCTTGCTTCTGTTGTATCTATGGCTAGCCTTTGTTTCTTTTTGCTTCTGCCTTTAATTTACAGTATTAGTAGTCCCTGTGTTAATGCAGCTTTTCAAGTCAAAGTTAGAAACAGCGCCTTGATCACGACCGAGCACCACTAGGACCATTAATGCGCGATGGGGATGTACATACATGCAGCAGTACTGCCATGGAGTGCATGACTAGGGAGACTGAGCTGGCTAGATTGTGAAGCCGTAGCAGTGGCACCAACAATAGAAATGCGAGAAACGAAGACGTTGCTGCAGCATCTACAGATAGAAATCAAGAGCAAGCAAGTTGCTAGCCATGTATCTTCATAGTTCTAGAAACTCAATAAGATTAATGATTAAAAAAAAGTTGCTAGCCATGTTCCGTCTGGCTGGTTGACTGGCTGGCCTACCAGGTTCTGCATATTATAGTGCTTACTATATGTTAGGAATCGGAACCCAAACTTCAAGGCATGGTTTGGCCTTGGCTTTTAATGGAGCACCGACTAGACACGAGATGGACGGAAATGTGCCGGCAGATGTCTAGATAGCAATACGCGGGCAGTTGCCGTTGCGCTGTCGAAGCTGGGAGATCCCTGGCCTGGGCCTCGGTCCTTTTACTGGGAATAACACCCTTCTTTCTTTTCTTTCTTTTGGTGGCTTTTGGCTTTCTCTTTCCGTTTTCATAACCGGTGCGACTTTGGATTGGCTGGAACCTAACATGACATTATTATAGCCGTAGTTGCAATATTCTCGCATCATGTTGCTGGTGATGAAGTTTGTTTGCCTGTTTGTGTGAAAGCCGGCTGGCTCCAGAAAAAGAAAGGTTGCTTTTGGGCTTATCTAAGATTGATCATGTGAACAAAAAGTAGCAGTAACTGCAATGGATGGACAAAGATCGGGCTGAAAGGAACTCGAGGACAAATAATATTTAGGACGAGAAAGGAAGATGCAGTTGCCTGTCTGACTGTATTCGTTCCGTTTGGTGTTGCAACTACGACGAGTCCTTCAAGTTGGTTAGTTGAGGATCTGGACAGATTGAGTACATGAGTACATAATTTCAGTAGTCATAGTGAGCTAGTGCCTTCCTTCCTGTGTGCTTGGCATTTTGATATGGTCTATCCAGTCCCAACTATGGCAAAGTCGAGCGAACAGACGCTGCTGTCCCTTAGGCGGCCCGGCCTATTAAAAGAAGAACGAAAAATAGAAAAAAAAAGGCAACATCGACCTCGCCGCACATATCTCAGCACCGCTTCAAGAGTGCCTATTTTTCTAGTTGTTTTGCTATTTCACTGTGTCCTGGAGGAGCGGATAATTCTGGCTAGGCTGTTACCACTCCTGTCTTTTTCTTCTCTTTTCTTTTTCTGCCTGGTCCTCATTTGGTTATTTTTTTTTCGCTCTTTCTTCCTTGGTTCCGCTCTCCCACACCTCGACACTCTGAAATTGGGAAAGTACCACAACGACGACAGCCACAAGAGCGTCTGTTTAAATAATAATAATAATTTTTTTGTCGTTTTGTTACCTTTTTCCCCAACGCCGCCTCCGCTAGATCGCATTCCCAACTTTTGCATTCTGCGGCTCTAAAACTCTGTGTCCACCGCTGAAGCTTCTTTCAAGTCTTGATTGTCATCGCCGCCGTCATCCATTTCTTAGCATCAGCACGACAACTTCGGCACCACCATCAACACGTTCTCAATGGCACAATGGAGCACCTCGAGACGCAGGTGAGCGGCCTGCGCTATTTGGCCCAAGCTCCAACCCGCACCTTAGGAGCCATTGGCAGTCTCTCCATGGCAGTTGGCTCGCCGGCATCGTCGTCCGAGCCGCCGCGGGACCAACAGCAACAGCAGCAACACCACTCTTCTTCACATCCTCATGTACTTTCGATGCAGAACTCACATAGCCAACATTCTTCGCACGCGCAACAACATAAGCAACATATCCAACACCAACTTCAACACCAACATCAACCACACCCACATCAACAACAGCAACAGCAGTGCCTGAATCATGTTCCTTCGCCGACCACGCCCAATGCCGGCATTCCAGCCTCGGGATCGTATCAGTCTGCGCTCCAGCTGCAACGACCTGATCCGGCCAGTGCTGGCACCTTGACTAGCGCCCTCGGTTCAGCATCTGCCTCACAATCGTCTCCATCGACATCCGCTGGCGCAAACACTTCTATGGCTACAGCAACTCGGAGTGGCGATAGTTCCAGCAGCACAAAGCGCAAACTTGACGAGTCGGCCGACGACCAGGCTACGCCGCAGAAGCAGCAGCGAAGCAAACGCAACCGAGTGAGTCTTTCTTGTACCCAGTGCCGAAGATCCTGAACACGCCTGCTAACCATTATCATCTCTTAGTACATCAGCATTGCTTGGTAAGCCCGATCACGACTCTGATTCCGACTCCAACTTCCCCCGCGCAATAAACTAACCCCGAAGCCTAATAGTAACGAATGCAAGCGCCGCAAGATCAAGTGTAATGGCGAGACGCCGTGCCAGCGCTGTGGTAATCTCAACCTGGCCTGTCTCTACGCCCCAAACTGCTGCTCCAACAGCTTCAAGGACTCCGAGGAGTTCAAGCACATGACGATGCACCTCACGCAACTCCAAGAACAGTTCGACAGTCTTAACCAGACTGTGACCACCCTGAAGTCCGAAACCGCGCGTCTGGCTGTTGCGCCGGCGCATACGGTGCCTGCCATATCACACCATCACCAAACCCCTGCCCTACCGCCACCAACGTCGGCTATTGCTTTGCCACCACCGCCGTCTACGATGCAGCCTACTATGGCATCATCACCAGCACCATCCAGCGCATCGCTACAAAGGATCGACCCAGCTCTGACTATAATATCTGGCGCAAGTTCTGTCAAGGCTCTGGGCCACCGTGGACCGCCCAGCTTCACAGACTATCACCAGCCGCCACCGCCCAGCCATCACTCCGGTACCGATCATGCCCATTCGCAGTCAGGCCACGGCGCATATCGCTCTATATTAGATAATGGAAGCATTGGCATCCCCGATGTATACGGCAACCACAACCGGATCGAGTCCTACCGTCACGGGCCATCTTCGTCTACGGTTGAAGACCCGCTATGGGATCTCACCATTGACGAAATGATACGCTTCTGTCGTCTCTATGATGAGGAATGCGGCATTCTGTCGCCTATGCTGTCGATACAGTCTGTAATCAGCCATGCGCGAAGCTTGGCAGCATTCATGGAGAACACCTCTAAAGATCGCGGCGTCGTCGCACTAAATGACGATAAGACGCTGTTACTCAAGATCGTTGTGTGCTGTGGTATGGCGGTAGAGGATCACGGTTACAGTGAGCGTGCCGCTGCCTTGTACGACAGCATGGAGGCCCGCCTCAACCGAAAACTCATGGCTGATGATGTCGTTGTCGCTGACATCACCATTCTGGCCCTGCTTGCCGGCTACCGCTACCTGACCAACGACGACGTGTTGGCCTGGCGCATCATGGGCCAAGTGTGTCGGCTATGTATGGAGATTGGCCTCAACACTCGCCAGGGAATCGTCTCTATACCTAGCGAGGAGGAGCGCAAGTCTGCGGTTTTGACGTTTTGGGCTGTTTTCATTCTCGATCGGAGATGGTCACTTTGTGCCGGCATGCCGCATGTCTTGTCTGACGACATCGTCGAAGTCGGGCTCCCAATCCCCGTAAGTACTCTGCTTCCCCATCCCATCCTACGTTTCACAGATATCCAGACATACACTTAGACAAACACTTGTATACTAATAACCTTAATTTCGATCTAGGACGATCAAAAGTCAATCATTGCCATGATTGGCTATTCACGCCTTGCCAGCCGTGTCTTCCGCTTCGTCACTAGCATCAACGCTACGCTTATCCACGACTTACGCATGGAAGACGCCCACAATTATGACATGGAGATACGGCAGTGGTACGACACTGTGCCCGACGAGGTCAAAGTGCGGAACTGGGACAAAGAGAAGCACATGTCCACTACGCCATCCTACAACTTGCAGCGTTTACGGGTATGGACATATTTGCGTCTTAACCAACTACGCATGTGGCTCTATATGCATGTGCTGAAGAGCCCACCTAGCATTATGCGCAACCTGAACTACGCTAAGCTCGTAGTCGACTTGGCCAAGGACAGTGTGCGATACCTCACCCATCTCAACACCACCACTCCTATATACCGCCGTGCGCAGGTCTACTATCACAACTTCCTCGCCTCCATCATAACCGTGCTGTTCTTAGCTTGCGCCCACGCGCCGTCACACTTTCTTGCCTCCTCTCGCGAAGACTTTTACCTTGCTCTTGACTTGTCATGCGACATCCACCAGAAGAGCTGGGTATCTAAGCGTCTATGGCGCGCCGTTATACGCACTCGCGAGATGGCTCCGCGCCTAGGCGTGCGGCTGCACGACTCTGTCACCTCGCTGGCGTCAATCACTACCCCACTATCGCAGCAGGGAGGTGCTGCATCCAACTCTGCCTCAGGCGTGTTTGGTTCGTCTGTCAGCGCGTCGACTCTGGCCCTTATGCAGCCTGGCGGCTCGTATAGCGGCCACGATGACCCACATCTAGGCAATGTGGCGCGGCCTGGCCCCGTGCTTGCCCCATTGAACCGCCACACGCCATCGTCGATGCTCAAGTCGGCGCCGCTGTTGAATACGCGCGATAGCATCGGTACAGCGCCATTTATCAGTAACGAGGCGTTATCAAATGGCACGCAGCTACGGACTGAGTTGATACGGTTGTTTAATGGCTATATTAGCTCCCGTTATGCTAGCTTGGCTGATGAATATGTAATGGGCAAGGCGTCGGATCCACATGGCTCTGGGTACGGTGAAAGTAGTAGGGTTGGCCAGTCTGGCGAGCTTTTCAACTACTTACATGAGCTGTATTAGCTAGCACTTGTTAGTCTTATCTTACACTATATAGTTTCAAAAGAAAGGCTTAAGAAATGCCCTTGACTAGTAATAAATGGCGCATATCTAATGTATTGAATGTATAAGCGATGATTCTCATTTTCTGTGCAATATAGCGGAGCATTAGCTTTGATCAGACAAGTTAGTTTGATCTTGTTGAACATGCAAGACAACCTAACTTAACTAGATGTTCCAAACCTAGTCTTCCCCGCCAGACTTCTAGCTCTGCTCCTCAACAAGATGCCTAATGCCAAAAGATCAAAGAAAATGTAAGTCTGCGATGCCGTCGTGACCGAAGGGATATCTCCTTATACTCTACTGTTCTGATGATGGGAACATGAGCGGCGATGACAAAGCGGAGGAAAGAGTGGAGGCAGCTGAAGGAGGATAGCCACAAGTGGAGGTGTGAAGTGTTTTTTAGGGTTTTGATTTTACTCATGTCTACTACTTGTTTTGATTCTCCTTTCTGGCCTGCTGACGGCTAGATGAGGGCTTGTTCTGGTGTTTCTTGGTTTTATATCTTTTTTGTTTGTTTTTATTGAGTTGTGCTACGTAGACTTGAGCTCAACAGAACTCTGAAGATCACTTTACTGTGGCTTTTATCGCTCTAGGTTATCTAAAAATAATCGAGCCCCATACTTGGCGGCGTTCGATTTCGTAGCAATATGTTTTGAGAACTCACAGACACACTCCATCCACGGCCATGTTGTTCGTAAGGAGATCTAATGGCATTTCGCTAGCTCCTTTCCCAGTTCTATGTGGACCTTTTATTGATGTTTCTCCCGGTTGTTTAGCTGAGGATGTCTTCTATCTCTTCTATATAAAAACGTCAGCATATTGTGGTACAAGTCATGTTTTACTCACGGAGGGCCGAGATACAACATACCAATGAGTTCGAAGGCTAGCTTCATCGTCCTGAGATTGCTCTTTTGTACATAACCCAAGAGCTCTTTGGCATAGGAAGCGGCAGCAAGAGCAGCATAGCCACTCCATACATCATTTTTATGACTGTCGGCATAATCTGAAATACCGCGGATAACGAGGCATGGAAATTGTTGTATCACGCCGGCAGCCTCCATTTCGATACATATAGCTCCGATCTCCTGTTGCAATCTGTCACGCTGACTCGTATCTCGCATCACGGTAGCCCCAGATGCGATTATTCCGTAATGTACTTGTGGGTCATCATTTTTGCGTGTTAGTCTCGGCACTACCCATTCTTCGGCGCAATAATCACATGTTGAAGCATCGCGTGGATGCATATGCTCTGAGTTAAAAAGTCGATCACTTTGTGACGTCGGTTTCGCAAAGTTTTTTCTAGCCTGTATACTATGTGATAGGGCTTTGTCGATGTATCCTGGGAATTTGGCGTGACCTATCATCATATCGGCCTTAAAAATATTCAATGCCGACATCAGCGGGTTTGGGGGGCTGTTTAGGTGGCCTTGCCGTAAGAATGTACCATCGCCGAGATATTTCCCTACATCATATTGAACAACGCCGCCGGACGTACCTAGGGGCTGGCTGACCACTATATCGCCAAGTCGGACATCATGCACTCGAGATGCAATCCCAGCCCCAATTCCCACCATGAGTATGAAGCGTAAAGATGTAGGAAAAGCTAGTTCCATTCTAGTAGCAGCCGCTGCCGCTTGGGTTTGACCAATCTCAGGCAAGCAGGCTAGAACAACATTATGCTTTTCAATACGCCCATATACATAACCGTCTGAATCTGTGGAGAGCTGGTCTTCGGGAGGATCGTACGATTTATCTAGAATGAGCTTTGCGGCAGCTAGTTCAGTAGGTAATGCACATATCCAGCCAATCTCGTATGTGTCTCTGCTTGGAGAAAGTAGAGGATCCATAGCGAGAGCTACTGCTTGGTAGGTTATCGTCGGAGATGTATATAATAAGCAAAAAGAAAGAAAATAGTGTTTTAGATCATGAAGAAAGTGTTGAAGTCCAAGAGGGAAGAAGCTCTCGGCAGGCTATCAAGAAGAGAAAGAATACATATATATAAAAGTGATCACAGTATACGGGGCTGTCGAAAAAAACCAAATACTCAAAACAAGCGGGAAGATAAGCTCTTTTATCTTGATTATGCATAGTAGAACATAATGCTACGTGGACTAGCTAGTCCGGCGCTTATATATGATTTATCAAGACTATGTATTCTATCTGGTTGTATGCTTTTCTAGGCCCGGGGAAAAACTCGCTAAAGCGGCATCAGAAACCAGAAATCCCGACCTATTAAGCGCTATGGAGGAACGTGATTAAGGGGTTTTTGAGGACACCCACTTGTTTGCCTGCTTGTGGGCAGCCGCGTAGATACGGGCCAATCTAGTGTATCATAAGTAGTGTCTGCTTGTTGGTTCTATCCTGTCCCCATAGCCGCCGCTCTCATTGTCAACTCGCTGTATTTCTCTAGCAGGTGGCGCATTCCAGTGCTTGTATTCGCCTACCTTCTATCTTTGATTAAAAGCAGTCATGGGTATCCATGGATTTGCGATATATGAGTTCATCACTGATGCGATAACGTGTATTTTGTAACAAAGAGTAGAGACAGAAGTTTCAAGGTTACGTGATTTTTAAGAGAACTATCTAGTTAGTTACAGGAAGACTAGCCTACAATACCGATATACCTTTAGATATGCCTGTTAGTTATTCGGGGCATGGATAAACTGCGAATCCCAACCAGGGACCAACGGGGGAGCTAGCGCGATCCTTAACAGTTACAAAATGCAGAAAAATAGCGTCGTACGTTAAGGTGTAGTGATTCAAAAACAATGCATTGTTATCGCGCTAGTGAACTAACACTCTTGAAGATAGTGATGATGAGTTTTTGGCATGAATTGTATATGAATTGTATCTATTCTATGATACTATTAAGGCGTTTAACTACATAAATTTCAAGTATAGAGAGAATACAAACAGTAAAAGATGAAAACTATACAAAAATCGAGTGATTGCACGCGACGTATAATCCCACTAATATTAGTACAACGCTTTATAACTTCTGTAGCAAAGTTGGCTCATCTCAAACTATAGTCACTAACCTAGAGCTACCAGCTTTTGGCGCGGGCCTTCTCGGCTCCAAGTATCTTCACTGATGTATGCAACGCCAAGGCGAGACGATATTCCACCATCATTTATTGCAGTTATGAGAACTACATTGTATCTTGTCGGCATGATATCTCGATCCATCGTCGTAACACCTACCAGCACATATTCTAGCTGGTCGTTATGCGTTAGCAGGTCATACAATGGATCCTGCTCGTCATTATGGTTAAAGACGTCAGTGAACCCAACAAGATGCCCGGACTTGTTACGGATACTGTATCGGTTAAGCGGGCTGTAAGCTAGACTGTCTGTGGCAGATGTAGAATCTGAGAGGACGAAATTAGCCACGTAGGACCAGAAGAATATGACGCTATCGTGGGGAATAGACATGCACGATTCTAGACTGATCGAAGCGAAATGCTGTGGAATCTCTTTGATGTGGACAGGTTTGCTAACAAGACGCTTCGTCTGTGATTCTGTGTAGTGGTCAATGAGAGACGACACCGGAACGACGCGGCAGCTGTTGCTGTTGTTACGCATGATATACACTTCGGGGGACCATCTAAAATGCCATGTTAGTTATGAACCCATGCAATGGCCTCCTAACCCTACGAATAAGATATAAGTACGTACGATGAAGTTTGTGAAGCAGGGTTTGAGCTACAGTTGTTCTCTTCTTCATGTTCGCGATCTAGACCAAAACTAACCGCTCCATCCCAGCCCATAGGATTCCACGATGGAAACGGCACAGTGTTACCAGCGCCTGGTAGATTATGTGTCGTGTGTGCTAACCTACGATGAAGGTGCTTGGACTGTAGCGAGCGCGACCATGTAAGCGCCGATGAGAACATAGTGACAGGGATACCCCAGATACAATGTATGTTTGTGATTCTCTTGAAAAGCTGCGTGTTCCCGTAGAATGCAATATGCGAGTCTCCCGCATGCGAGAGGGTTCCAGCCGAGAACTTTTCTTGGGCCGCGAGGATATGTCGTTCTGCATTCTCCCGCGTCGCCATAGAAAAGTGCCCCCATTGCGGTAACGTCAGGCCGTAGAGTTCAACACGGTCAGGCACTGATTCGGTGAAGATGCTTTCAGTTCGAGTTGTCTGCAGGCACTTCCAGCTAATCTCGTGGTCAGTGATGATGAGGCAGCGGCGTGATAGACTCAGTTCTTGTTGTGTCCAGCACCGCGAGGCCCAGGATGACCCGGCCAAAGGCGCATCGTTACACGAAGCGCTTGGGAGAATAATGAGATCCTCGGTGCCGTCTTGCACACGCCCTTCTTTCACTTTAAAGGGAACCTGCCTCATCATGCCGGTACGATCAGTACTGATACCTGGTAGATGCGATGTAGCGTCCTTTCCAGCGGCAGCCACAATAGTGACACACGCGTTGTGGTAGATGCTGCTCATATCCGACAACTGGCCGAGTTGCAAGCCAGCATCGCCTTCAATGATACAAAACGCATCGACCCAGATATAGCGACACTGAAGCTTGGCAGTCGTGTGTATCGCATCTCTCACGGTTTGTGGTAGCGGGAACGACTCAAGTGCATTTGACTGTGATAGATGCGCGACATTCTCGGACGTGAGGCGGTCTTGGACAGCAGTTCCCCAAACGTAGCTGAGGGCAATGTACTGTATCTGTGATAGCTTCTGGTAATGGAAAGTGCGGATACATAGACCTTCTACGTCGATGAGGCGGAATATCGGGAGCTCTTGATCTATCAGTGTGCTGCAGCACTTTGGGTGGTTCTTGAGGCAGTCGTCTTTCCAGTGCAGTAGTAACCGATTGGACACCCGCGGCGATATTATTTTGGCAGTGAAAGCTAGGGAACCCTCAGAAGGCGCATGACTATCGTCATGTTCTGGGTCATATGCTATGAACGACTGGCTGGCAACGATAGGCGGCAGGTCAATTTCATGAGATATCCATTCGATCTTAAGGGTTGGCAAGGTTCCCGAAACTTCGGGGGAGTTTGGTCTTTTAGGAGATGTAGCAAAGTGGCAGTTCCAGCGAAGAACGGCACGGCAAGTTGTGCTCACTCGTAATATGTCGGTTGTCACCCGTGTGCCCGCAACAACCGAGTCTCCATGGTTAACATGAGTACACATGTTATATATGGCAGTGCATAGCGAGCAGTTCTTTGCGGAATCAATGATGCGGGCTAGTGAACCCAAGTCCCAAGCGCTGTCCTTGCCGGGATAGTCAACGTTGATGTCCTGATCGCACATCGGCGTACAGTGGGCGGCTTTGGACTGACAGGCAGCCTCTTGTTGTAGCAAAGCCTGGATCGCAGTAGAATTAGGACATCTTAGGAGTTCCCAGTCAATAGCACTACAATAACTGCATAACTTGACCTCGCCGGAGAGGTCCGTATCGTCGGTATCGATTTGCTTGAGGAAAAGAAGACGGTGTGGCGAAGGACCAGTAGGCGTAGTTTGAGACGAGCGTGCGATGGCTCCAGAGTTTGATCTACGTACAACCTCTAGGGACTGATGTTGCTGTGTACTCTCGATTACTTTAACCCCGTCAGGTTTCTGATTGCCGGTATCGATGAAAGGCAGGCTTTTTGTAGGGCCAACAGTGTGATTGTGAATTGGAACAGTGTTATCCTGAATGCTGATACCATTTGATTGGCTACTAGGTTGTTCTACTCTTGTTACAGACTCGTTAGTATTGCTAGCGCGTAGTCCTTGTGTCGATAAATCCGTGTGACTAGTTTCTGTCTCCCTGGAGTGAATATATGCAGCAGAATTGCCAAATGGATAGTAGTCTTCGAAATAGCAGCTCGGATATCGTATGTTTTCTTTGGGTTGGCAGATGGGTGATATCTCGACATTACTTGATACAGAGGAATGTTCAGTATTCTTATCTGGCTTTAAGTAGTTGCCCATTTCATATGAGCAATTAGCTTCCAATTCATGAGCCTCAAGGCCACTGTATACATTATGGCTATCCGTAGAGTCGTCTTCATTATCATTCGGGCTTAAGTGACTTATGTTGCCAATATGAGCTTCCAACAGGTCTTGTGTCCAAGCCAAAACTCTCTCGTCAGCTACTCAACGTAATATGTTAGCCTATAGGTATAGCTATAATTTGAAACAAAAAAAATCATCGCGGTTGACATACTTTCTAGTTCGAGGTTTGGCTCAAGTTCTGGATACTCTGGATCTACTTTTCTAAAAGCACGGCCAATCCTTTGTCTAAACGAATTGGAACGCTCGTTCTTTCGGGTCGATTTATTGGTTACGGGAGGAAACGAGAACTTGAAGATTCCTCTCGTTGATTTACTAGTGTTGGTTGGATATACGGCAAAGTTGTAGTTAATATTTACAGGCGAGTTGTTGTAGGTACAGCCTACGTTTGAAGGCATGGCCGCGGCATTTTGAAGCCCATCTTAGTGATTCAAGTTAGTATAGGACGCCGAGGTCACATGATACAAGACGGGTGAGGTGGAGATGTTAGACTTACAATGCCAACGGATAGCATCTTCAGCAGTAAGAGACCCCACAAGGCCTTCGCAGTTAACGTTCTCAGTAGACTCAAAGATATGGCCACGGGTTGAGAGCATGTCATCGCCTAGAGTGAATGACAGTGGAGAAATCTGGCTTCTGCGGCGATGGAGAGGCAACTGCGTAGACTCTATATACCCATGCTGTGGATGATGTGGTGAGCTTTTCCTTTTGTTGTTGCTTAGCCGGCGAGTGATGCTCTCGATCAGTATCATTGCGACTATCTTATGCGGTTAGGTCAGGGAGGAGCAGATGGTTAAGAGGATGCATTCGTTGGTCAACGTGGCATGTTTGGTGTTTTCCTTTGGCAATAGAAAATATGTCATGGTGAAGTGTGCCTGTAGGGTTTTATGAATGCAGCTAGGCGTCAGCTTACGATATTCAGCGATTCCAGATTCCGCTCATTTTGCCTACTTTTCACAAAGTAACAACAGTAGTACTGTATGAAAACATGATAAATAAGCTATCAGTGACCTACATACACTGTACCCTCTACTAACTATCCATTAGACAAAGATATGCAGTGGTGAAGTGGCAAATTCTCGCTTTGGTAAGTAAGCGGGCTGTGTTGTTTTTGACGCCGTGCCACTTACCTAGACCCAGGAGAGCAACCCTGTGCTGATAGTAGTAATCCTACACTAGCGTGTCTTTCTACTAGCTGCGAAGCACACCTGTTGCTCCATGAACCTGTTCACAGGGAGCTTTATCTAGCAGTGCCTTCAAGTGTAAGCTGGGGCTGTGGCCTCCGAAGGGACGATCGGCCACCTATTCAAAGTAATTTGAATTCAACATCCATCAGACTAGCCATTATCTAGTATCAAAAAGTGCATACAGTCCACATTGCATTAGCCAGCGCCTATATGGTAACCATGATAGTTGACACTTTTTCACCTACGTTGGTTATTTCGTTGTACCGATACCATCCGTAATACGGTGAGTAGCAGCTCTACTTATGTACCTTATATACTTTGGCCACACGACTTTCATCTGTAATTCGAGGCCTCGTGAAGTTTAACAGAATCATCAAACCAAGTGGGAGCTATTACAGCTGTCAACATATAGTAACTACCCAATCAGGTAGCAGCTAGATCATGCAGGGTCGCTCATCTATCAATACTTCTTTCAGCACCTCACAACAGCTTCAACTTCTACATACGGCCATAGCTTGTAGATAGCACGATCTCGTCCACTCACACTGGGTTAAGTTACAAAGCCCTGGAATTGTACTATGGTAGGTAGTACTTGAAAATCCTGGGTGTTGTTGTGGTCTAGCGTATTGATGGGCTAAATTGGATAGGCTATATCTTGAGTATTAAAAGTAATAACGATAGCTACTTGTATGCCAGCTACTCAATCTTCGGACCTACGAAGTACCCGGATTCTGCGAATTGAACAGCGATGAGGGTTTTTCAAAAGGCCCTAAGAACCCGTACGAATCACCATAACATCTCAGAGCAAACCTGCAATGTGGAGTTTGTGCTCCCAGGCCTAAACTTGCGATTGCAGGCTTCATGTGCACTTAACTACAGAAAAATTTACACAGCCACACATAAGAGGGAAAAAAAAATCAGACCGAAGATAGTAAAGAACCCAGTCGCGTAGGATGGCGTGTGAGTATTGATATGATATAAACTTGAGACAAGTAGAGATATAAATGGACTGCCCTGAACCTTTCAGAAAGAGGCTATCCGTATCCTTACTGAGGAGGTTCCCTAGTTGGTGAAGAAGAGACGATGATATCTGGAGGGGATAGCAGCGGCGATCATCGCCAGGTTGTAAAAGCAAAGGTTTTGAGTTAAAAAATAGAAGATAAGAAAATATTGGTGATGAATCCCCGTCACTAGGGTTAGTGCATATATCCACTTATTCTCGTCAGGGCTTACACCACCAGGCTAGAAAGCAAACCACTAGTCAGTCCCCCAACCAGCTTCAAAGACTGTTGGCCCCGACCAACTCCTAAAACTGTTTGGTCAACCCACTGGCTCCGACATATACACGACAGCATGGACAGTAGATAGGCACCGACTGGGCGGCCAACCCATTAGCCCGACTCAGAGGCCGAACATCTGCTCACGGTCATGGATGAACAAAACAATCGATATGAGGAATGGAGAACCCAAGCACAAGCATGTAGACTTAGTCTAGAGACCTATCGGAACATTACCGTTCAAGATTATGGCTTAGAACTGAAGTAGCCATTGTATGACAGTGGCTGTAGTGAGCCTGTCAAGGCCAAGAGTGTGCCCACATCGTAACAGACTCACAACCTTTTTCTTCCATCACAGCTGTGGAGCGCTTAACATTATGGTTGTAACAATGTTTCTTGCTCCAGACACAATCAGAGGATATACGTCCGTGAGATTAGTGTCGTCTAAGTGTCGAAGAAGGCGACCATAGTACAATTTCTTGCTTTCGGAGGGTATCTTGCAGATCATCCACTACACTCAGCAGGAGGTCTGTCGCTGCTTTCTCTGGTGTGGCGTGGTGCATGAGTACCTAGGATGGATGACCTGTCTCTCGATGCCCTCGTCAGTCTACGGGCTACCAGCCTTTCTAGAGCCTTACCCCGAGTCAGAAGGAGTGCTATGAGGCGGTAAGATCGTGGTAGTGGCCTATCTCTGTTTCCTGGTTTGGCTAGGACATGAAAGCTGTTTCTGAAGACTGCTGGGTGATATCCCAGTCTTAAGCAGTCGCCGAACAGGCGTGTGCTGTCTTTCCTTAAGTGCGGCTAAACCGTCTTTAACGCCTTGTTAGGGATCTGGTCTATCCCTGGTGCGGTGTTAGTTGGCTTCATAATAGCCAGTCTTGCCTCTTCTTCCGTAATCGATTCCCTACTGTGTTCTATTCTCGGTATGCGGGTGCTAACTATCACCTGCAAGCAAGCATGGGGTGTTTACATCACGGAGCAGTCTCATCTGTTGTGCCGGAACCTCTAGTCGTTGATCCTGGCTGTTCAATAGATGGTGGGACTGACTCAGTCAGATTGTCCATCTGGCCATGAGTCTCAGCTACTAATCTGTTCAATGGTCTAATGATAGGGTGAGTTGTTGTGCACGTTCTGTGCAGAGCTTCTGAAAGATCTCACTATCCATTGTTTCCATCTCGAAGCGGCCCGGCTCGCAACTAAAGACCTTAGCAGCTTCTCTAGACAGATTTTTCTGAGAGGCTACCGTGTTAGATCCTCGCCCTCTATGACGGAGGGGATATCCTTGATGGTAACTTTTGTCCAAATGGTAGCTTCTTCGATCTTGTCCCACTTGAAGAGGGTCAGGAGCTTGTCCTGGCGCTTCATCGGGGCCTCATGATCTCCTACAAGAGTCTGAATTAGGCTAGTCGGGGTTGTTGTGACTTTCCTTACTCCCTGAATTTCCGGATTGGACCTGTTGATAGCTTCCGCTACTTTCCGGGTGTCCATCTCCTGCAGTCCTCCCACTTCGCCGCCTCGGACCCATAATTGTTCTTTCCTCCTATTGGTAAAGACTCCCCATTCTCCCTTTTTCTCTTCAACACCCTTAGCGCTCTCCTTTGTAATCGGCGCCTTCTGTTCTGTGAGAGCCTTGGCCTTGCTTCGGGGAAGCATCTTCAAATGAGTGTGGCGGCGGGTTTAGGCTTTGACTACCCGGCCTAATCTGCCATCTTCTGAGCGGGATCACCCTATCTAGGATTGTCTTGACTTGTGTCCATATCGGCCCCGCACATTATCTTAACTCCGGGGTATATGGCCCCGTTTATCCTCGCGTCCGGATCTACCAGGATCATGGCTAAGTCCGTTGTGCTATGCTCCTTGTATTCCTCTGTTTTCTTTCTTTTTCTGCCTTGCTCTGTAAGCCATCGGTCAAGAGATCCGGCAGATAGGTTGGTCTGGGAGCCAGGTTGGTCTGGGAGCCAGTAAGGGCAGGAGAGCCAGTGCTCGATTCGCTCTCGGTCTCCTCCCTGGCCGGAGAGCTATCACTTCCCTCCTTCGCGGCCTCCTTGCGGACCCAGATGCTCGTCGCCAGGCCCTAGTCGTTTGTAGGAGGTACTAATATGTGTATGTCAACTTCTTCTTGTGTAGTTAATCCCTCCACCTCTGCTACGCGTTCCACATGTTCTTTCTGAGTATCGGCGTCTACGGTAGTCTCTTTCTCCCTTTGTGTCCCCTTGGCTTCGTGATTCAGTTGATTGGCTATGACCTTTCCCAATCGGCTGGCTCGGTCGTTGCACAGCATTTTCTTGATGCCGTTCAGGCACTTGGAGTTAGTGTTTCTATCTTTATACATATTCAGTTTGATTTTGCTTTGAATAGATATCTCTGTTATCAGTTTAATTATTCCACTATAAGTGAAGGCAACGCGTTTGTCGAACTAGGAATCGCTAGTACCATCACTAGTAAGATTATTAGGGTTGATGGTACAGCGATAACCCTTATGATATATGAAAACATGACTACACGCCAATTACAGCCACTAAGTTCATGTTTAGCTGTAGTTGCTGGCCGCTTGTTTATTAACTGGACTCCACGCCAAGAACAAATATACTCCTGATATATGCCCCCCAATAAACGCCCGAGCAAGAGGAAACGAATGTAAGGCAACAGCAAACAAACTGAGATGTCAAATGTTCTCTGAGAAGAAACACTTTGAACAAGGTATGCAGAACTAGAGCAGATGAGGCTTTTTAGCTTAGGCATTGATGGAATCCTATAGGAGTTTATTTTATTTTATTCTTATAGCTCATTACTTGATTAGAATATAACTATGACGGGCTTTCCTATATGATGTTGTTAATGCAATTGTAATGTACTGCGCCAATGCTTGAAAGAGAAAAGAGGGGAAGGTAGGCAAAGTTAGGGGTCGTAAAGAGACGTTTCAGACATAACATGGATACGACTACTTCGAAGGGCCTAGATCTGGCGCACTTAAAACATTGGTAGCGAATTAAGGCAAAGAAAAAGCAGGGCAAGCAAGCCTGATGGTGAAGGTAATCTTGTCATCTTGGATGGACTGCTGACAAGCCGATGTAATATTGGCTTCTCAGTTGGGTAAAAAGCCACGCAAGACTCGACGTTGCTCGAAGACAAAAGTATTCTCAATATGGCTTTTGTCATGCATGTAGTCTGATGTCAGCCGTCTGTAAATATGACTGAGATGATGAATGGTTGCGGTACTCCGTTGCGATATCATATCATTAGTCTGTACTTTGGTGTTGATCGGAAAAATATCTACCCTCCAGCAATGATTGCGATGTAAGTCGTTCAATTAGCTCCTATAGGCCGGCTCAGTCGAGCTGCATCTTGGCTTGTTCGTGACAAGTCTAGCAAGAAGCTTACTAATGGGTGAAGATATGGAAAACCAAGATGACTTACAACAAGTCAGTATACAAGCCCAGAACAACAGGCCATGAATATCCTCTCAATAAAGTCTGTGAATGGACCTGATTAATCCGAGCCTAACCAAAGTTGGTAAATTCTAGACACTAAGATCTAGTCCTTTCTTTGAAGCTACTACATACTACATACTACTAATGGCCCCTGCCCCTGGATGATATTGTGTCTCATATTTGAGAGATCCAATCATATGTGAGAGCTGGTCTTCAAATACTGGATGAGTCGAGATAGGCTAGCAACTCAGGCTTGCTAGAATGCGTGGAAAAGCAAATGGTATAATTTCCCCGAGTAAGCAAGTACTGGTCATTCTTTTCTCAGAGAGTGGAACGAAATCACTCAATGCGCAATTTCGTGCAAAACCAGAGCTTGTACTGATTGATAATACAACGCATATTAGTAAACCCTGTGTAAACTGAATTGACACTGAATAATTTTGTCATGGTAGGTTTGTATGATCGAGAACTAGTTTGTAGTTAGTTTGTATGATGTGACGGTTAACGCAAATAACGTTAATCGTTTTTACATCATATGAAGCAAACAATCACACGCTTCTATACAGCATTTGAGTCACTAACAAGGTACATCGAGTGCTATCTTAATATTCCACAACAATGTGTCTCATGTATCTTTGAACAGTCCATTAGTGTTGGTATGTAGTAGTATATTATATAGAGAACTGCTATATATGTCGTTTGTGACTATGGCGAGAAGAGCACCCACAAATACATGATAGCCTCTGTTTAGAGTGATTGCCTGGTTAACTACCACTTTCTTCCTACGCTAAGCAAGGGAATGTGACAGCTAAAGAATCCATCCCTTTTCCATCCCGAGCTTGAGCGTACGGAAGATCAGGAAGACAAAGATTGAGAACAGAGCCTCTTACAGCGGTCGGCGGACAATTGAGACAGTCTAAATCGTCATGACTAAACTTCTAATCGAAAAAAAGAAAGCTCAAAGTAACCATAGCGGACTTGGTTTTTCTTTTTCTTTCTCTAGATTTTCTCCTGGTAGCGAGCGACCTTTACGGACTGTAATACTGGACAATTAGCCACACACTTCCCTGGTAATGGGTAATCCAAGCCGACGACTACAAGTCACGCGAAGTTGGTGACTGACTGACTATCAGTCAGATTTGAGACAATACAAAGCAGCTATAGGCGGCTTGATACGATCATTGGACTACAGAAAAAAAGGTCTTGGTAATAAATGATTGCTCAAAACGGACTAGATCACAAGCCAACTTATCGTAGTCAGTTAAAATTAACGAGATCTAGGACTATGATGCAGTGCTACTAGTATGTATGATCTAGAAGGAAGTAACTGATACGTATTGGCAAAAATTATTGCTTTCAGGATAGGAAGCTACTGAGTATTGGTAGATGTGATAGTCAAGGTGTAATGGAACTAAGACAGTTAGCTAAACATGTAAGTGGCACTCACTAAGTACTTCAATATTGCGGCGCTACTGCATTATGATATAGACTAGAGGCCTATATCATATGATAGACACGCGAAAAAAAAAAGGAAAGAAGAACAATGTATGGACAATAATTCGCTGCGCGGTAGGGGACTGGAACATAGTTCCTTTTTCTTGAGGACTGTTATTTGGTCCCCTTTATGGCAGTTCTTTTCTGATCCTGAAAAGAATCTAGAAGTCCCGAACAAAGACGACAACCTCCTAGCCTATTACTAATAATACGAAGACCGACCCAGGATTTCGGTGGCCTGTACTGGCACTATATCGTATTGCGAGCTTTGACTTGATGTGAGGCGGCCTTGACAAGGGTGGTAAGTAGGAAGGTTGGGCAGCTAACAATATCGAAGGTAGCTAGAATGAATTTAGCACTAAGCAGACACTATAACCAACTCTGTCTCAGCGAGTGATATGTTCATCTGAGGCTTTCTGTAGAGCAACATCCAATATGAACAGCAAACATTGATAGAGATGTACGGTAGCATTTTGTGTACTGTGCCTCAGTTCTAGGTGAATTTTTCCTTTCTTTTTCAGGATTCCCTTTGCCAACCGGCCAAGAGCTTATTGTTCGTGCGCATAAACAACGTGTTTAGTGATGGCAGCCTGCATGAATTTCACGGAACAATATGACAGGTTTCCAGGATATAAATATAAGGCAGCAAAAATATAGAAGTACTCGCAGATATATCAGGCGGTACACGACTTCCCTGGCCCCGAATGAAAACTCCGATTCTGACTTGCATGTCGTACGTACTTGTTGTACGCGTTATGCTAGAGTCTATGCAATCTTACACCTCCTTAGATTAGGGCTTCCACAACCAGTCCTCCGGACGGCAGCAACTGGAAAGTTAATTAAGCCAAGTGGACGACCACAACAGACGTTCAACTTGACCGAATCTCTGAAATCTGGGAACAGGAACACGAAGCAGAACAAACCTTGGAAGTGGAATGAAGGGGGAAGGAGAGGCTTATGCTCATTGCCTTGATTCGACTAACACGATGCTACTTCCGCTAGCTAGAAACTATATAATACTATGCTAACTTATGCTATTACTGCTACATTACTACAATTCTAGTACTGGTTATCGGCTGGCTAAAACCCGATCTAGAGCTAATTCGGACCCTGGCCCTTGCGCTGAGGGCTCCTGTTTCTCTGTTTCTCTGCTATTGTTCCATCTGTCCATGCTTTATAGCCTTGCTAGCAACAACCCAGCTGGGCTTTGGTAGCACTGAACTGTAATCGTAGTATTCTGCTAACCCCTGGCCCATTTCTGTCCATGCTTAGTACCAAGGCTTGGACTTGTTTCTTCTGATTTCGTTGCTGGTCCTTGGCATCTGGGCACCATGGATAGCTACGACCTCAAGGCTCGGGCCATTCCAGGCATTTCTGGACAAAGCAAACGCTCGAGTTCCCTACGTGTATAAGTCGGTGGCTGTTCCCGTATCCTCCACAGAGGCTCTTTCTCTCTTCGTTCTGTTCACCCGGTGTCTTGACCATCGACTATCACGAACTGATATTCTTTCATTCTTTAGACAAAAGCTAGTTTTCTGCTTCTGCCTCTTTCATTTTCACATCCGTGCTTGCACTTCCAACCTCAGTCTCTCCTTTCGACAAGTAGATACATTCTTTCTTTGTTTTATTCTACTTTCACTACAAAGTTCTAGGGCTCTTCGTTATTTCAGTATATCAGGAACTCGGTTCCCTTCTTTTTTATTTGTTCTCATTGCTAGTATCTTCTCAGAAGCCAGTTCTTCTTCCTCTCTTTCTTTGTTTGAACATACGCCTAGGTGGGAAATATCGAATCTTCCTTGTATTTGTTCTACCGTGTTACCGCTAATCTTCAAGATCCCGGTACGGAGTCTATCCATCAACGTTGCCTTCCTACTTGCGTTGATACTCATACTTCACATCAGTGTTTTCACAACAAAGATTTTTGAATATCGTCCAAACCCTGCTTTGAAAGCGCCTGGACGGAGATATCACTTTGCATCTCTTCGCATTCTATTATCGATCCCGTGGCCTAGTTTGCCATTTTCAGTTCCTCTCTTTTTACTCGATTATCAGATCAGGCTCTATATTTTTGTGTGATTCGCCAAACACACTTTACAGTCAAAAAACCCATATTTCCAGCCATCCATTCCACCATGTTCTTCTCTCTCATCACCTTTGCCGGTCTTGCCGCTGCCTGGTGCGCTCCTAACCTGACCAACTATCACCTAGTGTGGCAGGACGCCTTCCCCGGCGACGCTGGCATGATGCCTAACAGCGACAACTGGAATGTTATCACTAACTTTTCCGTTAACAACGAGTGGCAAGAGTACACCACCGAAAACTCCAACTTGCAAATCAGCGGTGGTGATACGCTCCAAATTGTTCCTCGGCTAAATGACGGACAGTGGACGTCTGGTCGTATCGAGAGCAAGTACACCTTTGAGCCGAAGCAGGGCAAAAAAACCATTGCAGAGGCACTGCTGCGCTTTGGCGACAACGACGTGGCTTCTAAGCAGGGTATATGGCCTGCCTTCTGGATGCTGGGCGAAAGCCTTCGCCAGAATGGCTCGTGGCCCGCCTGCGGTGAGATCGACGTTTTCGAAACCGTCAATGGCGAGCTGACGGCTTATGGAACCGTCCACTGCGATGTCTATCCCGGTGGCGCCTGCACAGAGCCCGTTGGCATCCAGTCATCCGTCACAATTCCCGACCAATCGTGGCACCGCTGGAGAGTCATCTTTGATCGCACCACTGGAAACTGGCAGAACGAGACTCTCAAGTGGTACCGTGATGATGTTCTGTTCCAAACCGTCACTGGTGCTCAGGTTGGTAAGGAAAACGCCTGGGCTGCCCTTGCTCACACTGCCAAATACTTCATTTTAAACGTCGCTATTGGCGGCAACTGGGTAAGTTTTGAGATTCTAATTAGGGGAAGGGAAGTGAAGTTATTACTAAGATCAAGACTAACATGCCTTTTTTTACCCCTCCATTTAGCCTGGCCCTACCAACAATGCTACCAAAGACAGCTGGGGCTCCATGATGGAAGTCGCTTACGTTGCTCAGTATGAGTCAGTGTAACCAGTGCTTTTAAACACTCATTCCATTTTGCACATGCACAACCCTAGGCGCTAGTCCTGTGATCAATGCATTTAGGGTTGTCGTATCACGTTTCTGATTACCTGGGATCAGACCCATCTCATGACCACCTATTATACCAAATACCCTCGTTTAGTTTCTTTTAGCAACTGGCAATTTTTCTTCTGGTTATGATCAAGTCAAGATAACGCTTGTGCTTATCAGTATTGATCAAGTCAAATCACTAACTGCTGCCATGTGGCACTAGCTTGTTGATAGGAAGAACTCTCATCTTCGCTTCTTGTATATATACTTCAATCTTGGCTTGCTTGCTATGGAGGCTTGTACCTCATTTTCAATATCAATGCACACTGTATGCACTAAAACACTGACTCCAATTCCATGATAATCTCCAACATGCCAATATATGTCTATGATGACACCAGGAGCGGCAGCGTCGGACGCTAGTACGCGCCAGTGCTTCTCTTTGCTCTGTTCCTGGACGTATTATAATGTAGTATGGCAGAATTCTGTGCTGTAGAATAGTCTGTATGGGTACAGTAACAATGATTATCTGGTGACCACCTGATATGACGTATCATGGCCTACTTGCTCAATAAATATGCCGAGTGTTGACAGGACTAAATATGCCTGCCAGCTCTGCTCTTTCAAGACAGATATATACAAAGCTGTTGACGGTGACGGGTGTTTCGCATCACATTTTGGAGACGGCTTGAAACCGCGTGATGCAAATGTTGCAAAGTCTTCTCCACTAAATACAGTCACTCATCTTTTTAAAAAAAAAACCTGTATCTTCATAGTCTTAGAAACGACATAAGATCATTGGTCAAGAAAGCAAATTTGTCTTATCATCATCCCCAACATGTCGTCGCCCTAGTCTCCAAATTCCTAACGTACCTCTTCCGTATATCGCAAAAGGCGAGAAGCAGTAAGCAAGGTCTGTTTCTCAGGCACCGCTTTCTAAAGTGGGGCCACATTTTCAGGTTCCCCAAACGGGAATCATAGATGCCCCACTATAATTAGCAATATTATTGGCCCACAAACTACCGAGAGCTCCCGAAATGGCAGTGACCTGGTCCCAGATAGAACCAGAAGTCGAGTGACATACGACCGCTGCAGGAAAGTATCGTCTGGCAACGAAGCGTCACTCCACTTAGCTGTGATTATCACGCGATGCATCAGTTTTGGCCAGACGAACGATGACATTGCGCCTGGTCGTACACAGTAATCAAGACTGTCCTGACCAGCCACGACGCAGTGTTGCGGAGGCAAAAAGTGGTCTGTCTTGGCTTTGCCTTCTCCTTTCCCGATAATTATACTGCAATTGAATGAGTTATGGTCCATCAAATTACCCCGCTCCCTGGCTTGCTTGCTCGGGGATGAGAAGGGAATAAGGGCATTTGGGAGCTATTCTCAAATGGCAGTTATTTAGTCTGAGAGCTGGTAAACGAGTCATGTGCCTGGTTAAACAGAGCAGAGAATGGTCTCTTGTAGGTTTCTTGCTGGGAAGTTTGATAGCCATTAGTTAGTATTTAAGCTGGTCTGCTCCTGGCTTCTTGTTCCTTTCAATCTTTCTTTTCTTTTTCCTTCCATCATTATCGAGCACACCACGTCGTATATTATCTTTTCTACACAATTTTTTGTATGTCTACCCGTTGCCTTATATAGCGGCCTCCACCCACTTACACCTATAAGTCCCCACTTTCTATTGGCACCTGGGTACATACCTTGATAATGACCCCCGTCACTAATATTCCTCTTTTTGCTGGACATTTTAGACAAACACAACCCTACTGCCCACCATGACAGACACTCTCGCCCCCCTAACAAAGGTCGACTCCGCTGTTGACGGTATCCATGAGATACACCACAAGGAGGGCCATCACAAGCACCGGAGAACGAGCTCCAGCGTCTCAGGCGTCTTCAATATCAACGAATTAGGTATGCTCCAAGTTATCCCTGAGGTCTGCATCTTATTGTAGTACATAGCGACTAACTTCGTCAAGAAAGTAGTCACACGGAGATCACTCTTCCCATTGAGACCCAGCGAACAGGCTGGAAGATCAACACCTCTCCCAACACCATTGATGAGCCAAGCATACTCAAACTGCACCTTGTCAACCCTCCCGTCAAGAAGATCGACTTGCGCTTCCCATTGGGCATGGAAGTGACTGCCCGTAACCTTAAGGGTGTAACCATCAAGGATGCCATGGACGCTATTCACAAAGCCTACAAGAAGAGAGTAAGTACTATCAGTACTATTAGTCTACTAGGTAATAAGCTTTAGGGCTAACACGACTATCCAGAGTGACGATGAGTTAGAACTTCCTTACCTAGCTGGCTTTGAGTGGGACAAAGATGAATGCTGGACACGTCTTATTGTCCACCTTCAGAAGAACCCTGGTCAGTCATCTGGCGGCGTCGGCAAGAAAAAGTCCAAGAAGGACAAGGCTGCTGCTGCTAGCGAGTAATGAATGACTCGCCCTCCCAAATAAAGTCTAGATATTGGAGTCTAGTTTCTCCTAGTGCTTCTAGCAAGGACTGGTAAAAGAATCCATCTAATTTAGTCTTCCTTACCGGCTGGCTCAAATCACTCATTTTTTTTACTACTCACCACTTTCCTTAAACAAGCTTAACACTTCCCCTTACATCTGGGCGGCGAACATAGTTTCATTCGTCACCAAACATCCCATCCTACTATCTTCTGTTTCCCGCATAGAGGGCGTTCATGGTTTTATTTTAAAACCGTAGTTTGGGCCTGGGTTATATGATGTTGCGGTTTCAGTCCGCCATCCCTTGACTTTCATTTTTGACGTTGTATTTTGCTGAGAAAGTGCGGTTGGTTTCTCTAGACTCATCCTCGCCAACTCATTTGGCTTACTATATGCCTGTGGCTTTAGTTGGTATTCCAACCAACATAACTTAAGATCAAGTTGGCATCCGGAGCTTAAAAAAGCCTGGCAATTTGATTGTTAAATTGCCGATGAAGCATGGTATCTATAATGTCTATGGGGATCGATGACCTAGAAGATCGAGTTGCGCATGAGGTTGCATCGGAGTTTCTAGTTGTATAGGATTTCACTGAATAAACCGAACCGTATAAATCCAGAAAACACCCAGTTACTGTTTATTTGACTTGGTATGATAAAATTTAGCAATGAATTCTGTTATTATGTGAATAAAAAGATCTTGACTATAGTAATAGGGCTATTAACGAGAAGGATGCAAAGTTCGCAGATCCTGCAACATCGAAGTTCCGTCTCATGAAGTGAGGGAATCACAACTTCTTTGGGCATTCTGCGATAACTTGCTTGCTGGCAATAGAACTACTACGTACTACTGCTACATGCATCACGATAATAGCATGCACCACGATAACAGCATGCTGGCCATGAAGCTCTAATGACTGCCACACGAACCCAGCTGAATATGCATCCCTGATTATTTGATGCTTGTGTAGCCTAAAACGGCAATAAAGGCCCAAAAATTTACCTCAGCGTTGCATTGATGTTATATGTTGTACCCCCAATTTATAGCATCGCAGTAGACATGTAGATAGATGATCACAAATATTCCGCTCTATCAGGCGCAGTCGGAGACAGCATGTTGTCTCTACCTGCTTAACGCGATATATATCGTGGTCATGGGTTTTATCGGTTATATGCGGCCTAGCATGAAAGTCAGCTTTTCAACCCCAATATTTTAGCAGGATTTGCGGATCGTATGCGTAGCTCGTACGTACCACATATCACGAGGAAATGTCCTGCGCTAGAGGGATGAAGAAAAGCAGTAAAAAGGAGGCAACCATGTCGCCTCATGTGTTGCTTGTAGCGGAAATTATAGGGAAGAAGAGGTAATAGCTGAGCTGCGATCTGAAACCAGGGTTGTACATGCTTTGAGAAGGCTCAGGCAATCGTCGGATGCAAGGGGTCTAGTTCGGGCTTGCTATGAAAAGACTTGATAAATAGGAAGCATTGTTCCCAAAGAGGTAGCAGCCTGTAGCTGCACATGATAATATTACCAGCATAACTGTCAATTATAGTCTAGACATATAGATAGTACTTTTATTCTTTCCATCTGTCTCTCTGCTCAGACTCAATCGACGTTTATTTCCAGTGTTCACAATGCCTCCTACTCAGTTCGATTTTGCCGAGAAATACATCTATCAACATGGTTTTAGCAGTCAGCTTGAGTAAGTCATCTTGTCATATGTCTCTAGTCTTGTTTTGTCTTTGTCCTTACATTTGGGTTAATGAATACTAATTTGGCATCCTATGATAGGTCTGAATCAATACTTGGTGCCATCCCAGTTGCCCAGAATTCACCACAGAGGCCGCCGCTAGGCCTCTATGCTGAGAAGTTGTCCGGCACGGCATTCACCACACCGCGCCACGAGAACAAGCAAACATGGCTATACCGCATTCTTCCATCCTGCGCCCACCCGCCATTCCAACCAAAGGATGCCAACAATGGAGATGGAAAAATAGCTACTTCTGATGCTTCAACGTCGGAGTTCTCGAAGCTTCAGTACATCCCAAACCAACTGCGCTGGGACCCATTCGACTACGATACCTCGAAGACACACGACTTTGTCTCCGGTATGCACTTGGTCGCCGGTGCTGGTGATCCGACTCTGAAGCAGGGAATTGGCATATATGTTTTCGCAGCAGGAAAGAGCATGGATGACCACAGTGCTTTCTACTCGGCTGATGGTGATCTACTCGTCGTGCCACAAGAAGGGATTTTGGATATACGCACTGAGATGGGCTGGCTGTTAGTCCGTCCGCTGGAGATTTGCGTCATTCCGCGTGGCATCAAATATCAAGTCCATCTTCCTGCTGGCCCGGTGCGCGGCTATGCACTGGAGCTGTATCAAGGTCATTTTACATTGCCTGAGCTAGGGCCCATCGGATCCAATGGACTCGCATACGAGCGTGACTTCCAGGTGCCTGTTGCTTGTTTCAGTGAAGATTTCGGCGTGATAGCTAAAATGGGCTTATCTACGTATGAGGTTACGGTTAAATTTAACAACACCCTGTTCACCACTACACAGAAACACACGCCTTTCGATGTAGTCGGGTGGCATGGAAACTATTACCCATATAAGTACGATCTTGGACGCTTCAACACCATTGGCTCCATATCATTTGATCATCCCGACCCTAGTATCTTCACTGTGCTCTCTGCCCCATCATCAGTCCCGGGGACAGCTGTGGCCGACTTTGTCATCTTCCCGCCTCGCTGGCTTGTAGCCAAGGACACATTTCGCCCGCCGTGGTATCACCGCAACACAATGAGCGAGTTCATGGGCCTGATAATAGGTGAATACGATGCTAAAAAAAGCGGCAAGGGTGGCTTTGTACCCGGCGGAGCGAGTCTGCATAATGTGATGAGTGGCCATGGGCCAGATGCTGCTAGCTATGAAGGTGCGAGAAATGCCCAGCTGGTACCGACTGAAGTTGGAGTGGAAAGTTGTGCGTTCATGTTCGAAAGCTGTTTGATGCTGGGTGTCACGGAATGGGGCCTCAGGACATGTCAGAAGGTGCAGGAAATCTATAATGAGGAGAGTTGGGTCAAAGTCAAGACGTATTGGAATAGTGAAGGACGGGCAGTGATATCACACTTAGTATAGGCAGCCGTATGATTGTTGATGATAATAAGGTTTAAGGTCCGCATCAGCCAGTCTGAGTTCTAAGGAAGCT